>JBBPLX010000032.1:0-83744 GCA_038090015.1 Leccinellum albellum
TCTTCATAGACCATGTCACATGATCTTTCAAAGAACGTTCTAGATGTTTCTTCATAGAACATTCTACGAACTTCTTCTTATCTTTTACTCTATTCTTATCGTTTCTCTGATTGGTTTAGATAAGAGATATTTATGCTATTCGCTAGTTAAAGCATAGCCTTTACTGCGGATGACTGATACACTTACTAATGCTCCATAAGCACTTACTAATCATTCTATGGAACATTCTATACGTACATAAGTACAAACAGTGTTATCAGTATAAAAGCGGTCTATCACCGCTCTGCTTAATACAAGCTGGTTATCTATCTTATCAGATCAGATCAAGCTCGCTTAATCCTTCAATCTCTCAAGCTCGCCTCCTAGTAAGTCTTCTACTAGAGACATACTTCCATTACACCGTTGTTGGTTACCCTCGGCCTTTGCACCTTAGAAGGTCACACTTCTAAACTCAAAGTGTTTCCACCTTTCAAGTTCCATTAGTGTTTTTTACAGGGAAGGCGGCGCATTGAACACGCTGAATTCGAAGTACCTGGACTTCAAATGTAAATTATTAAGGTCGTCTACTGAATTCAATAGAATCCCTGCCAAGCTATCCCAAGTGAGTCGGAAAGTTTTTCAGTGGAGACTGCGTGATCCCAGACCCTACTTGATAAGCCACATCAGGGGAAAGGATATAATGAACAAAAGGACATATGAACTGAACCGAAGTTCGAAAAATGCAAAATGCATCAATACTAGTAAATACATTTTACAGCGGTTGCAGCCAGCGAACAAAACTCGGATAAGAATGAAAACTCGCAGATGGGCCAGGCGCATCTTCTCGCCACACTGAGAGGTACGCAAACCATGTTCTTCAACTCACATCTGACGTCAATATTACGGAGAACAGAGGCAAGCTGGAACTTGGTTGCTTCATATTTGGGATACGCGTGAACGAAACGATGCCGAGTCCTTGGATACACTCACCAACAGCTGCCAGTTTGCTGCCGACAGATAGTCCTGCCTAATATGAACAGGAGCAGCAAGGGTGGACATATGGGAGGCACACATAGTTTTAAATACTCATTGTACTAGCCTAACATCTATACATATCATCAAATACGCATCCAGCGACATATCTATCTTTGGTTTCGACGGGTTTTCACGTGAGATCTGGTGGGGGTGGTCAACTCTCGAGGCACTAACATGAATCAAGGTAAAATCAAGATATTGGAACACATGACACTAGTGTGGGGTCGTAAATGATAAAGTCAGGGTCGGACACTGCTCGAACAACTTGAAACATACTATGCTTTATTTGAAGCGGACCCGGAATAAATGCAATCCAACTTCGAGAACAAATCAATTAGGAAGGCGAAAAGTGTAGGTGAAGCTTAAGTTTAGGGCCGGACTACTCAGTTGCACCCCGCCTCACGCATCAGCGTAATTCACTAATTCACGGAAGGCCATCAGCATGAACAGCAAAGGCATTTCAAAAGTCAATGTGACATTGATCCCGCCTTGGGGTTCTAGGTCATAGTTATGCAATTAAATTTGGCCATGGAACGGACATCATCTTGCAGAGACTGGTGCTAGTGTGCCGCTGGTACGCCGTGATGTGATTGGAACTGAGTGCTGAGTGCTGAGGCCTTGAGGAGTCGTTGGTACTCCCAGTAAATCATTCTTCATGTTGAGTGAAACCGTTCGTGGTCCCACCGAATGCCCATTCGAACAAATCGTTATTTTCTCGTTTCTGCTGCAGTCACTTCGCGATGGCTGAAGGGTGCATTTTCTTTTTTTTTTTTTGGACAAGCGATATTATTGCGTAGCGAAGGGTGCATTTTCGTCCCGAATCCTGAATCACTTGACGCGCACATCTGTGTGCGCATACCATATGCCTTCCCGAGAACCGTATCGTGGTCTCTCTCGCAAGCTAGTCCTCGCTTTCGACGTTGGTACCACGTACAGCGGTGTCTCATACTGCATACTTGATCCTGGCGAGGTTCCAAAGATTTTCGGTGTTCCGAGGTGAGCACATTTCTGGACTCTGGAGATACGGGTGGCACCTACATGTCGTCTATCAGGTACCCCGCCCAAGAACACGTCGGAGGCGATAACAAGATACCCTCAATCTTGTACTGCGACCGTCAAGGTACCGTCAAGGCTGTCGGTGCCGAAACACTACAGCAACAGGTCATCGAACAAGCAGAAGAAGAAAATTGGGTCAAGCTCGAGTGGTAGGCTCAGAGTAAAGCCAATGTTCTTTCTTTGCTTATAGCGATGATACAGGTGGAAACTTCACTTGCGAACCAAGCATTTATCATCGCATATCAAAGACGATGATATACCGCCCCTTCCCCAAGGTGTAAGCGCAGTCCAGGTTCTCGGCGATTTCATGCACTATCTCTTTACCTGCACTCGCAACTATATCGTCGAATCTCATGCTAGCGGCGCTTCCATGTGGAAATCGTTGGAGAACAACATCGAGTTCATTCTCACACATCCGAATGGGTGGGAAGGACCGCAACAGCAACAGATCCGCCTCGCTGCGGAGATTGCAGGGCTGGTACCTCGTGAAGACGAGCATGCAGGTCGCATCCATCTACTGACGGAGGGAGAAGCGAGCCTTAATTTTTGCATCGCCAATGTGTTGACTTCGGATTCGCTCTCCAACCTCCCTGTCATCAGTTCTGACCACAGTTCGGAGGAGGTTGAAGAAGAGTCAGAGTCAGATAACCAAGGGATCGTGATTATCGATGCCGGAGGTGGTACCATCGACCTGAGCACTTACTCTATCAAGTTATCTCCTCCGAGGGAATTCAAGGAGATTGCACCTGCGGAATGTCATATCTTCCTTTTTAACGAATAGAATCTCTGCTCTAACGCGATCACCCCACAGGTCGGCTTCAAGGATCTGTTTTTGTCACGCAGAGAGCGCATTCGTTCCTCAAGGGTACGCACTGCTTGTCACCTCAACGACTCTGATAACACTACTTTCCGCCACAGCCAAACTTGCCAACTCTCGATACGGGACACCTGACATCGTCCAGCAGATGAAAGAGATTTTCGGTACGACCACAAAAATGAGGTTCCGTGATGCCGGCGATCCGCAATACATCAAGTTTGGTACTGTCCGTGACAAAGAACCTCAGTATGATATTCGCTCTGGTCAGTTAAAATTAGCTGGGTAAGGGTATCATTGCATCGAACGTGAACCAATGACCTTCGAACCCTCATGCAGAGAAGACGTTGCCGAATTCTTTGAACCGTCTGCGAAAGCAATCGTTGAAGCCTTCGAAAAACAGCAACAAGCAGCAACAAGAGTAAAGCCTGGAATCCAAATCAAGGTGGTCTTGTCTTTGACATTGTCCGCATGCTCGGGTATTGACAGCACTCCGTAGCACGCATTCCTAGTCGGAGGATTTGCCGCCAGCGATTTTTTATATCGAAGTCTTCAACAGCACCCGGCGTTTTCAGCAGTGCATTTATGCAGACCTTCGAGCCACGTGTATGCGTCCTGGAAAGTTGTTAATAGCTGAGTCCTACTCACACCTTTTCAGCAACAAAGCCGTCGCGGACGGCGCCATATCGTCTTACATTGATCCACTCGTCACGTCTCGGACATCAAGATTCACATATGGCGCAACATGTGTTCAGCAGTACGACCCTTCGCTTGCCGATCACCGGACAAGGATACATACACAGTTTACCTCAACCTCTGGCGCTGCAGTATTACCCAATTTTTTCTCCTCTATTCTCACGAAGGTCTGCGCCTGTGCTGCCCACCGTTTACTTGTTGCTCATTCTTTATTCAGGGGGTTCAGGTTTCGGAGCTGCAAGAATTTAGACGATCATTCACTGATGATAGCGTTGAGCGCTCTGATTTGTCTACCGTGGTGGTTGATGTTCTTGCATACCGTGGAGATCATATCGACCCTCGTTGGATGGACGAGGAACCTGGTAAGCACGATGACAATAGTAAATGCATTATACTAACAATCTCCAACACAAGCATGCTTCTCCGCAATGTGCACTATAACAGCTAATACTTCTCAACTTGCCGAATCATTGCAACCCAGACGAGCACTTAACGGAGACATGTATTATCGCCTGATGTTCGACCTCGTCTTGCTGTTCGGCCTCACAGAGTTGAAAGCACAGATCAGCTGGATTGATGAGGTATGTCTTACTACTTTGTTGATAGGATACTGTTTCGGGTTCACTTACATCAATGGATCGATGAACTAGGGCGTAGAGAAGAGGTGCGATCTGTGTAGTCATGTACCTGATGCGACGCGTCTCGCTAACCTGATATGGTGTTAACAGAAGTCCCGCTTCGATCGTGTATGATGACTAGTCTGTCAGGGTCTTCAAAATCGCTGTGTCTTTGTAGTATGCCTTGATCACCCTCTCATGCAGTCACGTACTTTATGTGTATCAATATTATTTCTCACCAATCGGATATTGCCATCGGCGAATGTACACTAGCGATATCATACCATGATTTTCATTATATATGCATTGAACACAAGTTATCCTGCAACATCACATCTCCAAGTACCTTCACCGACGACCATTTTGGAGGAAACTGCATTTGTCCAAGACCACAAACTGCGGCTTCTGCAGTCACACTGGCACACATATGTATCATATAGTTGAGTGCAATGACGACGAAAACCACGAGTGGCTCGAGTATATATGTACCGTGCGGGAACAACTTCGGTTACTATATAACGGGTCGTGAGCAACGGAGTCTACATATGTCCCCCGCGCTGCCGCGATTACGATATTTCTACGATCCCGACGCGGATTTCCCTGGCAGAGCTGATACGGTGTTCAAGTCCTGGTAAGACGATCTCGTACTCAGCGGCAACCCGCTTGTACTCTCCATGCGGCTGTTGCTGCAGCAAAAGAGCACGGAATGGCTGTTGCAGACGGACGACGAGCTGCAACGCTCGAGTATAGTCTCCCATCGTGGCAACGGGTCCAGCATACAAGGGAGGGGCGGCCACAGTAGGTTCAGCTCGAGACCGGGAATTCGCTTCGACCTCCGAACCAGACCACGACTCCGACTCATCGCCGCTATCTGAAGCGCCTCCCCAACCAACCTCGTCGAGTGGACCACGCAAGTCGCGGATCCAGGGATGAGCGAAAACGAGTTTGCGCGGCTCTGGCAACGAAAGCGTGTCCGACGTCCGGAATTCTACATAGCCGATCCCCAACACCCGAGCACTGAAACACTTTCCTTCACCGACCTCGGCATCAAGTTTCTCGACGAGCTTCTTGACTGGGAACAAGATACACGGGAGGTATAGTGTCCGGTAAGCAAATCGCGCTAATGGTAGGCGGATGACTCGGTCATAGACGAGCATCGCCTCAGATTGAGGCATTGAACTTGTTAATTTCAAGATGCGCCCATCCATTTCGGCATCTTCAATGGCGGGCGGTGCTTGGGGGACTTGAGGATGGAAGTTAAAGGAGGCCGGGAGGCAGCTGTTGTATGATGAAGACTGTCCCGTCCAGCCGAGCACTGTTGCCTCGCCCGAACAAGTCATCAACTCCTCGAGTAGTTTGGCATAACGCTGCTTCCCCTCCTTCTCTGCAGTGACGCTTGAGAGCAATCATTTGTTTTACTGTGTCAGCTGCATCATCATAGCGCTCCAAAGCATGCAGCGCAGCATGTCTTCTTCCGTATCCCCAGGGACCCTGGGGGTCTGCCTCGATTGCCTAAGTGGTTGAAACTTAGTGTCGTCACATAAGAAAGATAGAAAAGTCATACGTTATCAGCATCTTTCAATGCATCCTCCCATAGCTTTATTGTCGCACGAACTTTGCTTCGTTTGACCAGAAGACCCGCGGGATTGGAAGGGTTTAAAGACAACGCTGCGGAGTAGCGAGAAATGGCCTCTTCTGCATTCTTAGACTGCATCGCTACATCACCAATGTCTTCTAACATGTCCATGCATTGCTGAAGGTGTTGCTGGATTTCAATCCCAAGGCCATTAAAGTTCCATCCAAAAATCTTTCGAATACTATGGGTCATGTTGAAGATAGAGTGAGAGTAAGCAGCTTACAAGTGAGACTACGACCAGTTCAGGACAATCTTGAGGGACAACAGGTTCCCCTGCACGCCTGAGCCATTCCGCGGCCCGCACATGGTCTCCTTCCTCCAACGACATGCCTGTGAGTATGATGCACATTCGGGCCTGAACACGACCTGATCATCATTTTATGCTGGGCGACAATCCTAGAATTCACATACCCGGACCGTAATATACATAGTCTTGTCGTCCATTGCATCGATCAAGTCTTCGACTCGCGAAATAGCTTCATCGTGTCTTCCACACTGAAACAGGACGATGGCCTGCATGAAGCTAAGTATTAATACAAACAGCAATGCGAACAGTAGGCACGCCGTGCCTTGATAAGCAAAACAAAACTGCTTTCGGGCAAGGAACCATTAGCGAACACGAGGTCAAACACACGCATGGCGACATCATGATCGCCATCGGCTGCGCGGGCGATTGTGACTGCAATATGTCCGATTGTGGACCGCTGAACCTCGAGAGACTTGATGTGTGATAGTTAACGTGTGACGGAACATAAGACAATCGAAAGGTTACCTTTTTCGCATCATCCATGGCCAGGTTGTATTGTTTCAAGTGGGAACGTATGAGGGACCGCTGAGCGAGGCATTGCGAACGATGAGAAGGGTCCTGAACGTCTAGGATCTTTTCTGTCAAGATTTTTTCCGTGCGAGTCAAGTTGCCCTGAGTCCAAGCTTCAAGTATCTCTTCGCCGATTTGCATCAGTGGAAATTCTGATACAAACAGATCAGAAGTGGTGAGAATCAACGTTGTTTAATACACTCACGACGCTGAGGAAACGGCAAGAGGTTTCATGCTTTGAGATTCGTCAGAGTTTAGCAGTAGAAACACGCACATCTCCTGTAAGGTATGAATCCGGTAGGACACCACAAAGACTCCTCACGGTCAGTTTCCCGTTTCCTTCGCCGGTGATAACGTAGGCGCAATCAGAGGACAGTGTCATGAAGTAGACATCACTGGCATGATTGATTGTTGTACCAATTTGCTTGTATGTTGAGGCATCTTGAAAAGACAGCGAAGCGCTTTTGGTAACCGCGATAAATCTTTGGTTGGACGATGCTGCGATAGAAGACGTGGTGGAACTGCTACTAGTAGGGAGAGGCCATGTACTGAGCAATAGCCCTGTGGATATGTCAAAACACTTGGCTTCGTTGGACGGTAGAGAGGCAGCATAAATCTGACAGCCATCGGCTGACCAGGCAAGTGGTGAGGATACGTCCTGCCCGAATGAGCACGGGATGTCGAGCAGTTGTTGGCCGTCGTCGCTATTAAAGATTCTAATCGATGTTCCCGTCGCAGTGGCGAGACGACGAGTGTCCGGGGAGAACCGAACTGCAACCACGTTAGAGTTATGCTGCAGTGGGCCGACGAGTCGTTTGCGTGTGGTAATGCTCCAGATAAATGCGCAATTGTCTCTGAACCCACCGGTGGCAAATGTTGTCGAGTTGGAAGAAATATCAACCGACAACACTCCACCCGTGTGACCAGCGGTGTCCAGAACTTTTGCCCGAGTTTCCGTATTCCACACACTGAGATACGGCTGTGAACTTAACCCGCAAACCAGCCATTTGTGATCCTTTGACAGCGCAGTGGCCCAAATAGCACACCCCGCTTGAATTGCTGAGCCAACTTCATGTCCGTCATCTACCTGCCATCGGCGAACCGTCCCTCCGGCGCCTCCACTGAATACCTGCCTGTTATCCGCGGCGAAGCAACTTGAAACCGAGTATACAGGCTCTCCACACTGGATTTCAAACACTTTCGAGCGATCTGGTAGTAGGCATCAATAAGAAGTCATCGCAGGCCCAGGTACTCTCGAATAAAAAGATATCTACCTTTTTCTACAGAGTGCATGATCGATCACAGAACTCAGGCTGACGTACGATAACGGAGTAGTAGTACAGGTTGTTGCAGTACGAGCGTTGAGTGGTTAATCGTGTGAGCGTGGGAAGTCTCAACGCGAGAGATCAGACGAAGGAATCAGACGAGAGTGAGGCGGGGACAGAGCGTATGGGTAGCTCTCTTGCCTCTGTCCCCTATGGTGGCTGGTCTTTTATATTCTACTACTCAATAGGTAGTGTAATCACCTCTTCTCCTTAGGAGGTAGCTGCGGCAATTGATTACTGACCTCATGAGTCAGTATTACCAAGGCCGAGCGTTGGAGTGTTTCGCATCTCGCTTCCACCTATGCGTCTTATCGTTATCCGTACTCATGATGTCTTCATTTTCCGTGGGGGAAATCCCCATTGAAGCAAGAACGAACGAATATCGTTCGGTGAGTAATTCAGATGATCGTTGTTTTTCTCTCATCTTGCTGACATCCAAGCCAGGTAAGTGAGAGATCAAACTCAGCAGGTCGAGGAAATGACGTGGCAAAGAACAACAGAAGAACAAGATCACAAAAAAGCAACCACTCGAGCGTCAGGACATACGCCGAGAGATCTCAGATATAAATGTAACAAAATGCGTCATCCCCAAACCCCAAACCAGTAGAGCGCAACGACTGGACATCGACCGTACCAATGCTTGCTATCAACTCACTCAATAACGTCTCCGCCTGAGTCTGAACCAGGATGGAACTATCCGTCGCCACGCGTTTGTACAGTGCGCCAGAAGGTTGTCAAAGCCAAATGAGCATCTGCAGCGCTCGAACGTCTAGATCAGACAGAGGATATCACCAAAGAAGTGCTCATGGAGCAGGGGACTGACTCACGGATGAATGAGAAGGAGACTCTGCATCCCAAGCGAGTTGTCTTTGGTCTTGATCCGTACTTCGCCGAGAATTTCCACTGTGGCACGATAAATGTAAGGGCTAGAGTCGGGTTCGGGTGCCGCGAGACATGCAAAATTAGTGAGGTGGAGACAAGTCCATGGAGTCGAAGTCGACCAGAAATGAAGGACAGAGGTGAGAGACCAAAAAACCATTCATACAGCTCGATGATTGGAGAGAGATCGGGAAAAGCCTGAGACGATTGCAAGTCCATGACCATTCCATTCATCTCGCCACCCTCAATGGGTTAGGGAACATGCAGAGGCGTAACTTGGTCGTAAATAGCGAGATCGGAGGGGTGGTGACTGTGGTGACTGCCCGAAGTCCCGATGCTAGGCGGGAATGTTTGGTGACACTGTCTGAACGCGTGAGGCTGTGCTCCAACAATCAACCGACTGCTTGACTACCTTCACCGTATATGACCAGAAGGGCAACATTGAAGATTCCAAACAGTGAATACGCGACATCTTCCTGCCGGGTCATCTGGCGCTTCGAAGTGGGGTGGAGCTTCTCGCGCACCCTATCCAATCCCGGCTGAAGTGTGATGAGTTTCTCCATGGCAAACTTTGTTGCCTGCTCTATCTCCGAGAGAATAATAGGGGATTCCTTGTAGTTGAAGAGGTCCAGACCGAGGTATGGCTTCCAATCCTCTGTAAAATTGAATCACCATCGAAGCAACATGCTTCTGGTAGGTCCACCCGCGAGTGTTCCATATGGTTTTCTAAAGATCGCTTTCCTGTTACGACTCGGAGAGTACACTGAGGAGATGGACGATCGTGAACGCTGCGTGACGGTGCCACCGAAGTATAGCGACGACAAATTCTTGCTGAACACCCTTGTCTGCTTAATTGATGCAGCACGTATCGCTCTATGCCCACCGGAAACGGCGAGATTAGACCACGTTACAAAATTTGACGAGCCCCTCGATCGTGGACGATTCAGGTAGTCCACAGATCGAGATGTCTTCGACCATCTGGAATGTCGGCTCAAAAGGCTACCATCTGTGAGAACATCACATATCGGTAGAACTCCTCCGCCTCTTGCTTGATGCGTGCATGGTCGAAATGATCACGAGTGGTCAGGCCAAAGTTCGTAGAAGATCGGGAGTTCTTCAAACACAGCAGCTTGCTGTGTTTTATTGTAGAGACGACCAGTGGTAATGTCGACAAGCACGTGGGGTATGTCACAGATGGTTTCATAGATGACGTCTCGGCTGAATGGAGTCGTGTGGAGATATCGACTTCGAAGGTCTGATATCAAGACGATATAAGCTTGAATTTTCACGTGTTAGATCCAACGGGCTCACCGCAAACTTGGAGATCCACTGAATTTTCCATCGTCGATAACATCATGCATCGAACGCCTCACTGTAGCGGCTCGCAATACAGAGTATCTTTTCTTGTAACCTTTGTGATTTGATGGGTCATAATCAATAACCTGATCGTACCGTTGTTACTGTCAACCGTGCACAATGTGCGAGTCAATAAATACCCTGGTGATGCTGACGAATTCCTCCTCCAGTAAATCTGCTCGTGCCTTGCAGCATTTGATAATGACGTCGTTGATGTTGCTTGGGTTGAGCGAGAATGCACTCAAGTAGTGTCCGATAGCCCCGCCATGATCGTCAGCGGTGTCCACGCGCTTCTCGAATCTCTTGGTACAGCGTTGTTTGAAATCTGGAGATTCTCAGATTTCTCTTTGTGTTCACCAATGGAACCACCCACCAAGCGCCCACTGTTGTTGGCCATCGAGGGCGTGCGTCTCCTCGGATAGCTTATTCTTCGCGGTTAGAAAGCATTCAATCGCTTTCGTAGCACGATCGTCTCCTTCAAGAACATCACAGACTACCTGATAAAGACGAAACTTTGGAAACATAAACTAAATGGCACGAGAGCTGTTCAAGCCATCCTAAGCAACCATGCAAACCGCACCATACCTTGTCTGCGCCTCCCAATACCTCATCGGCTGAATGACAATGCAACCCCGTCCTGATCCATCCCATCAACACAGTATTGGGAGGTAAGGAGCTGAGCGGCGATAACATACTAGAGTAGATGGAGAATGCCTTTCCGATGGCCTGAAGCCGTGATATGCATTAGTTCCTGAAAACTGACAGCAGGCAATGAATATACATACTACGAAATGACAGAGACTCACCCT
The DNA here is from genome assembly GCA_038090015.1 of Leccinellum albellum. Classification (NCBI taxonomy): domain Eukaryota; kingdom Fungi; phylum Basidiomycota; class Agaricomycetes; order Boletales; family Boletaceae; genus Leccinellum; species Leccinellum albellum. The sequence continues at coordinate 11,020 of JBBPLX010000032.1, forward strand.
TAATCTAGCTCATGATCAACTCACTGCTGCAGACTCGGATCCTTACTCATGGTGTTGATGATCTCGAGAAGACGGTACCAGCATGGTTTCACATTGATGACTTCGCTCATGTATGCGCAAGGCGCATTGTGACGTAGCAAGTTGATTAATGAGTTCTTGGACGGTTTTTTCTAAGTGAGCAGTTTTTCGTGCTAGGGATGGCCCAAACTAGGTTAGTGAATCCTCAGCCGGGCTGGTAATAAACGCATCTGAACCTTCCTGCAGGGCATTCAATCGATACTCTGTGTGATGAGAAGCTATTGTTAACGAGGTGTGAATGAAGACAACGTGATGCACTTGTATTTTCATGCTGTGCACGAAGGGACCGGTTGTCTCTGTCAGGTGAAGCAAGCTGGTCATGTAATCGTTGAATGGTTTCCTGGGGAGTTGCAATGGTCATTGCTGACAGAAGTGAATAACAGTGCGAGGCGGTCAGCCGGTTGATAAACACACCTTGAGTTGCATTCCGAACATGCGGGGGCTCCACTGTGTCTCCAGGGTCAACGTTTTCTGTCCCGGAGCGGCGGGGATTTGGCTCTGAGAGAACCTCTCCGAGTCGAAGATATAGTCAGTAATAATATTGGATAGAAATTGTGAAACTCACGTTGTCGCGGTAGTGTGGGGGAATGGACGTCAGAGGAAGATTTTCTGGTCTCGACCAAACGCGATATCGTACTTTGGTGAGATGGCGATAGTCGGCAGGATGAATATGGTGTAACTTTCCGTTGTGAGTTGCATCGGACGAATCTCCACAGGTTGCAATGAAGCTGTCGTTGGGTGCTACATAGTATGTTAGGAGCCTATTAGGCCAAACAAGAACAAGCTTGCACGCACCCTCGATCATGCATCATGCGAGGGGATGCTGCGTCATACCGCAGCAAAGATATTGATTACATTAGCAATTGAGTGGTAGAATATAAGAGACCAACCACCATAGGGGACAGAGGCAAGAGAGCTACCCATACGCTCTGTCCCCGCCTCACTCTCGTCTGATCCCTCGTCAGATTTCTCACTGCGTTGAGATTTCCCACGCTCGCACACTTACATAACCGCTCAACGCTCGCGCTCCAACATAGTACGATACCTAGTGTTGAACGTTGATTTTTGACTGTCCATTTTGAGAGTGTTGTCCAGGTGGATACCTCGAGCCTGAGACGGTGGATGTTGTCTTCGGTAGCCAACACAAAGAGTTGCTTCCTATCACTCGTCCAGTCAAGATTCTTGTCGAGTCAAACCTCCTCCGAGCTGTACGCTTCGAACTCGGTCACTTTTTCGTGGTCTGTTACGTTCCACATCTTCACTCGGCCGTTCGATGTCCCAGCCACAATCCACAATCCATCCCGCGAAACCGCAAGGCTGTAAACAGCACCTTCTACTAATGTCCATTGGTTTCCCAGTTTCCTTGCCATCCGCCATTTTCCATCGCTGAATCTTTCCTTTTTTTCCTGCGCCCACGTCAGGGTGAAAGTTGACCAGCCATATGTGATCTTCAGCATTGATCTCGATCGGATTCGTACCAACGGTATTGGAGGCGAAACTCTTTTCACCGTTGCTCTCACCTGCTGATCGTCGCCCAGGGAAAGTCAACTATCTACTCTACCCAGTTCTTCTACTCACTTCAATGTCCCGTCGATGGTCTTGCTTCTATCCTATTCTCTCTTCCTTTGACTTGGGTGTATTGCTTAGATTTGAGTGAGGTGCGAAGGGATGGGATGTCTGTTGTTCACTTCAGGTGCCCCATCATCATCCAGCTTAAATATATCCTCACCAACAGTGCCTGCCCTGGGCGCTTGCATTCCAACCCGCATCTCATTTCCACCTACACGTCCTATCGCTATCGTGCTCGTAATGACTCGTACTTTTTCATGGGGGAAATCACCATTGAAGCAAGACTACGTACGACGAGTACCGGTCCCATCCATGCTCAATTCGCGAATACAGGGAGTTGCCTGTCTCATTACTCGGGCGCTCAATAATATTTGATCTATATTGGCTTGCTACCGCCAAATTTCCGGATGTATTTTCCAACTCATGGTCTCTGCATTCATGAGACGGCAATGCTTACGAACACCCAGGTTGGCGGACCGCTCGTCGATTTCTCTTCAAGGGTAACTCAACCCCTCTAGGCACGAGAAGGTTCGTGAACATGGCAGAGCACGGGTGATCTCCCGGAACCGAGATTCGTTGAGGGATGTAAGCCTCTCGATGACACCACTGTTGGCGGTGCTCATAGTTCTGGTTCGCTTTCAATACGGGCACCACACCGATGCAGTCCTTGATGCATTCTAAAGTCGGTCGTTCCGCATCGGAGCATACCCTGGGCACACACGGTGTTCCAGAGACCACTCATACCATCTTACCGTCAGTCAAGTTAGGCCAACCCACTTCCCGTTCTATGAGACCACAGGATTGCAAACAGTACTTCCAGCGTCATCGTTTCTATGTCTACATCCCCGCTTTAGACTATTCAAGAAGTTGGTGCTTCCAAATGGGCGGGCATTTGTTCTGACAGTACTAATCAGTCAAGTGATAAGTACCCGTCGTCATTATATGGTTTCATCAATTCCGACAACCCTTAACTTGAATGTAGAGATCAATGGGATTTTTGATTGAGATCGGTGAACACGATGTTGTTTTTCATCGACTGTATACGCGTCGCGACGGTAGTACTCGCAACTCAACTTAAAGGAGGGACAGAGCTGTAGGGAATGAGACGAAGGGGTCGGGCTACTCGCACGTAGGCATAGATTTCTTACTTGGCAATGATTTTATCGGTAGGTGCAATAAGTAGTCCCTACTAAGAGGTTTACAATGCGTCGGAAGTGTCAGAATATAGGTTAGTAGTATTGTAAGTTAACGGATCGTTCGCGTAAATTAACTTATGAGATGTGGCGTGCATATCATGGGGACTGGCACCTACAAGCCATAGCAGGCCATTATTACCAGGCCAACCCATGGACTACAAGCGAATACAGGCATCAAATCCTAATCGTCGGATGTGGTCTGTTATCTCCTCATTCTTCAGGGACGACCGATATCCCACATTCACATTTATTCTGCAACAAAGGTAGGTGAATGTTTCCGTCACACAGAATAATGGGCGTACCGGTACCGAAATATCATATAGCACATTCAGCTGATTGTCGAGAAGTGCAATGGCATAATGGTTGTCGATTGAGAGCATAAGCTTGATACACAGTCAGCGAGAGTTAGGTATGGTTTTGGAGATAATCGTACATTGGGCTTATCGTAGATCTCCTTGATCGAAGTGATGCACACCATGAGCACCGTGATATCATCATCTCGCAAGAAGAACGGCGCAGTAGGAGTTCTCGTTGTAATATCCATGACGAGCTTTTGGAGACCGACGAGGCTGCTAAAGTCATTGGAATTATATTAGAATTAACTTCGTGGCAGTCAGTCACTCGAGCTAACGTACTCTTCAAAAGAGCCTAATAGTATTTTCATGTCTTTGGACAACTTAGATTGCGCTGCATATTGTACTATGTCTTGAAGTAGCCATCCAGAACTCTCCAATACATGATTGATTGTGTGGTGCGTGCCGCCCCCGCCCATCCTCTGTAAGTCACTCAGAATGGCACCAAGCGTCGAAAATGGAGCACTGACCTCGATGTGCCGAGCAATGTGCAAGACAGTTGTAATTGATTTTTGGAGCACACTGTTAGATATAAGTTCTACAATCGGCATGACCTGCCTCAGCCCAGAGACCATCGTCTGGAGTGTATTCCGGCGACCATTAGGATGGCAGCCCCCAAAGGTGCCCCAATCCAGACATGGATACCCATAATCGGAAGAGACAGTGCTTGATGTATCTGTTACGTTCGGAACTGCAGACAGAGCGCTCGCGGATGAAGTTGACTTATGAGTGGAGCTCCTACGGAGGGGACGGAATGTACGACTTTCGAAGGGTTTCCTTGGGCTAGCTGCTCGACGAGCCCCAACAAGCAACCTTACCCAGACCTTCTTAAAATCTGCTACAAGAGATTGGAGCAGCGTAGTCGCCGCTGTGGTATTTTGAAATAGCAGATAGTGGTCGACCATTTCCTCTTGAATTTTCAGTGGCATGAGCGTGGGGCGGTGTGGTTTCAGGTCTAAGCGGTCGATGATCTCCCAAGCTGATTCCGAGGTTCTCTCAAAACGACAGGTGCGCGAACCGAGGCATATCATATCCAGCCAGAAGTCGGTGATCAACTGCTTTTCTCTCCTTTCGCCAACTGACATGTCTTCGACCTCGTCCCACATTGTAGTGACAATAACAACATTCTTCATGTTGTTGGCGCCACATAAGTCCTTGAATACGGCTAGATCTCTCTTGGGCGTTCCTGCCATTCTGACGTCCGAGATACGGTGAAGATAGAGAAGGCCAGAGAGCTTGATCTTGTTCTGGTAGCTATGAGTGGGGTCAGGTCAGATCTCGCTCGTAACTCTAGGATGCACTCACAGTTTCTTCATCCACTCGGCTATGATCCTCAAAATCTGGGAGTCAGAAAGATGTGTGTCGTCGAATACGGGGGTATCGACCAAGACGATATCCCGACGACCGTCAGGATGTCGACACCGAACAGGCTGTACTCTCTGTGTCCTGGATCTCAACCCGTTGCTTATCTCAGCTTCCGTCCTTCTAGCCGCTTTGTTAACGAACTGTAGACCTATCAGTTTTATTGGAGCGTAGGGTGCCTTTTATAACAACTCACCGAACTCTTGCCCACTCCCGTGGGTCCCATAACACTGATGGAATGGATCGTAAGCAAAATAGGGCGTAAATTTGAAAACACATACGCGATTACAATATCATTCCGGTTGATGAAACTAGTATGATAGCTATGGATATTTGATGGCGTAACCTCGGCTGCCTGTGTCTTGTCGCAATACTTTTGTTGAGTGAGAGGCCCTGCCTGAAGCGCTAACAGTTCGTTTACGTTATTTCCCATAGCTAGAAGATCCTCCACAATAGCCCATGCGGAATCAGATGAATTACCAAATCGTTCCACAGTAGCACCTCCATCCAATAGTGGCTTCCAAAAATTCGTTTTGAGCTCGTTCTCCCTCTGTTGTGCCGTTGCTCGATCCCTTTCAGCGTCCCACATGGTCGTGACGAGTCTCGCCCGAAGTAGAGCTGCAGGGCCACATATATGACCAAACAGCTGAAAATTCTTGTAAACAGCACCAGACATAGACTTATCCGTGATGCGATGGAGGTAGATCATCCCAGAGACTTTGAGAGTCACACCATCTGAATTTCTTTGCGAGTATTAGAACGGAATTGGGGAACGTTTCAAATGACATACTTCTGTTTGAGCCAACGAGAAATTCCACCTAAAATCTCTGTATCTGGCCGATATGTATTGTCAAATCCAGGGGTATCGACCAATACAATACGGAGGCCACGGTGTTGAATGATGTATGGGGTAACATCCTCGGTGTCAGACTTCAGTCTACGCGCGTTGCGCGTCTCTCCGTGCCCGGTGAGGTGGTTGATGAACTGGCTATGTCTTACATCTAACATCCAGGAAACTACAGAGTCCGGACCACTTACATTACTCTTCCCAGAACCCGTTGGGCCCATGATACTAGTGTGTGCCACCACTTCAGTACAACAATGATGATCCTGGAAGGGTGCGCACATAATGATAAAATCATTTGGATCCGCCTGGAAGCGCCTGACGGCAGATGTGTTCCAGTGGCGAATAGAGAGTGGAGTCACTGTAGTGGAATTCCTTCTTGAACTTTCCAAGGTAGATTTGGTGAGGACGTGCTAATACGACTTACCAACCAGTGGATCAGCATCACTCGTCGGTGAAATAAACAGGTCGTGGAGAGGTCTACACGGTGGGCAACCTCTTATGAACTTTTCTACGAATGTGATTAGCTCATCTGCGGCAGGTCTATCCCGTGGCAATGACCAGCAATGCTGAATGAAGACCCAGAGGGACTCATCCGTCTTTAGGGATTCTGGTCTGCCTGGAGTCTTCCCCTGCGCCAAGAGAACGACAATAGTCATTTCCCTATGAACTTCCGACCACGGCTGCTCCCCAGATAACACCTGGAAGAATGTTAGAATATTTCAAATACTCATTTATGGGACATACCTTGAAAGCAATGCACCCAAAGGAATAAATATCACACTCCGTTGATAGATAAAATGTGCCTTCGGGATCAAGTACTAGCTCAGGAGCAGCCCAGCGTACGGCTCCCGGCCGTGCAGTTGACCTTTGGAGGTATGCCAGTGCATCGGCACTATTCCCCACCAGGGTAGCGTGACCAAAATCGGTCAAACGTGCAGTGTAGTCTGCATCGAGGAGTATATTGTTCGGCTTTAGGTTCAGAAAGAAGGATACTGAAAATGTATCCCGTTGCACGCACGGGGTGCAGGTCACCGTGAACAATTGACAAAGAATGCACTGTCTTTGTGTTATTTATTATGTAATCATGGAACGTTAATCGGAACTCACGGTAGCGCAACCCTCTTGTGACGTCGAGCAGCTTTCACATTATAATAAATTAGAAGATAAGTCAAGATTGCGTGTTGATCAGACTCACAATTTGGAGTCTGTGCATCGTTTCAAGCTTGCCATTATGTGTCTCCAAGAGTTTGTGCAGAGATTCGTTGGGCATCCACAACGATACCAACGAGGTTGCATTATCCATGCCATAGCCGTATGCAATGCCAAGGAATGGAACAATATTGTGATGGCTTAGCCTCTTCCAAATTCCAAGCTCCCTTCGCAACATCTAGAGGGAGATTCAGATTATACTTATTGACCGCTAAGAGAAGGGTTACTTTGTCTCCCGCATTTTTGTCCGAGTTAAATCGCAACGCCTTCACTGCAACCTGAGAGAAATGGGAAATTGATATTAATAAGTATGAGTCGTAAACTATGCTCATACCTCCTGTGATTTTAAACCATCATCATACCGACATCTGTACACATCGCCTAAAGCTCCTCCAGCGACATATCGATCATTGATTCTGACGAGTTTTTTCGTGAGGTCTGATGGAGGTGGACACACGGCACTAACGGGAATCAAGAAGTCAGTATCAAACCATCGTATGCGGACCAGGGGAAGATTTAAGACGCACTCGAAACAGGAGGCTTCGCGCTGTTGCTTCACCGACAATTCATTCTGTATTATTTCGGTATGCGCCAGGATTACCTTCTCGGATGGTTTCGACATGACGGTACTGTTCGCAGGCTGCACTCACCGGGAGGGATTTCCACAAATGGTGCAGGCACTAACCCTACGAAGAACTACGTCTCTAAGCATGTGCATGCAGCATGTTTCACAGCACAATCAAAATGTCACAATCTCTCATAATACCTATGCCAAGGGCTGTGAATGATAGACACCGCTGGAACGACTGGAAACATGAAGGCTTTGCACTAACTTGCTATGTACATACATTATAATTCTCACGGAAAGTCAACACAGGGCTGCTGACTAAGCTTGGTCTATCGTTCCAATCACTCGGATCCAGAATTGAACCAGCCCTTCATGTCAGATTCCTTCTGAGACTGGTGTTGGTAGGACCAGGCGCTCGGTAGTAATGTCATATGTGATGCTGCTAAACGCGATCATCAATGCTGCCAGTAAGGTTTTTCCTCATGTTACGCCAAACCCCATCATCGCCTGATGCCGTGGTGGATTGGAACACAGCATACATCGTTCTTGTCTCGTGTCCTCTTGCAGTGACTTGGTTGCAAGGCTGCGTTTTTCTTCTAAGCTCCCTCGACACCCACAGCTGCGCCTGTATACAACATGCCCTCCCGAGAACCGTATCGTGGTCTCTCTCGCAAGCTAGTCCTCGCTTTCGACGTTGGTACTACATACAGTGGCGTCTCATACTGTATACTTGATCCTGGCGAGGTTCCAAAGATTTTCGGTGTTTCGAGGTGAGCACATTTCGGGAATCTGGGGATGCGAGTGCCAACCTACATGTCGTCTATCAGGTATCCCGCTCAGGAACACGTCGGAGGCGACAACAAGATACCCTCAATCTTGTACTACGACCGTCAAGGTACCGTCAAGGCTGTCGGTGCCGAAACCCTACAGCAACAGGTCATCGAACAAGCAGAAGAAGAAAATTGGATCAAACTCGAATGGTAGGCTCAGAGTAGAGACAATGTCCTCTCTTTGCTTATAGTAATGATACAGGTGGAAACTTCACTTGCGAGCCAAGCATTTATCGTCGTCGCATATCAAAGACAATGATATACCTCCCCTTCCTCGAGGTATAAGCGCAGTCCAGGTTCTCGGCGATTTCATGCGCTACCTCTTTACTTGCACTCGCAACTATATTGTCGAATCTCATGCTAGCGGCGCTTCCATGTGGAAGTCATTGGAGAACAACATCGAATTCATTCTCACACATCCGAATGGATGGGAAGGACTGCAACAGCAACAGATCCGCCTCGCTGCTGAGATTGCAGGGCTGGTACCTCGCGAAGACGAGCATGCAGGTCGCATCCATCTACTGACGGAGGGAGAAGCAAGCCTTAATTTTTGCGTCGCCAATGTGTTGACTTCGGACTCGCTCTCCAACCTCCCTGTCATCAGTTCTGACCACAATTCGGATGAGGATGAGGATGAGGATGAGTCGGATCATCAGGGGATCGTGATTATCGATGCCGGAGGTGGTACCATCGACCTGAGCACTTACTCTATCAAGTTAGCCCCTCCGAGGGAATTCAAGGAGATTGCACCTGCGGAATGTCATATCTTCCTTTTTAACGAATAGAATCTCTGCTCTGACACGATCACCCCATAGGTCGGCTTCAAGGATCTGTTTTTGTCACGCAGAGAGCACACTCATTTCTCAAGGGTACGTACTGCTTGTTATTTCGATGACTCTGATAACACTACTTTCCGCCACAGCCAAACTTGCCAACTCTCGATACGGGACACCTGACATCGTCCAGCAGATGAAAGAGATTTTTGACAAGACTACAAAACTGAGGTTCCGGGATGGTGGAGATCCGCAATACATCAAGTTTGGAACTGTACGCGACAAAGAACCTCAGTATGATATTCGCTCTGGTCAGTTAAAACTGGCTGGGTAAGCAACTCCTATGCCGAACACAAACCTATGGTTCTCAAACATTCTTACAGTGAAGACGTTGCCAAATTCTTTGAACCCTCTGTAGAGGCAATCGCGGAAGCTTTTAAGAAACAGCGACAAGCAGCAACGAGATTAAAGCCTGAAATCCAAATCAAGGTGAGCTCGGCTTTGACATCGCCCGCACGTTCGTGGATTGATGGTACCCCGTAGCATGCGTTCCTAGTCGGAGGTTTTGCCGCCAGCGATTTCTTATATCGCAGTCTTCAACAACACCCAGCATTTTCAGAAGTGCACTTGTGCAGACCTTCGAGCCACGTGTATGCGTCGTGGAAACCTGTCAATAATTATGTCCTCACACTTTTTCAGTAATAAGGCCGTCGCAGATGGTGCCGTCTCGTCTTACATTGATCCGCTCGTCACGTCTCGGACGTCAAGGTTTACATATGGTACAGAATGCCTTACGCCGTACAACTCTTCGCTTGCCGATCACCGGACGAGGAAGCATACACAGTGTACTACGGCCTCCGGAATTGCCGTATTGCCGAATGCTTTCTCCTCTATCCTCAAGAAGGTCTGTATCTATGCTGTATACCGTTTATATAGGCTAGTTGGTTGCTCAGCGCTCATTATTCTTTCAGGGAGTTCAGGTTTCGGAGCAGCAAGAGTTTAGAAAACCATTCTTTCAGGAGAGTTCTTCGCGCTCTGATATGTCCGCTGTGGTGGACCATATTCTTGCATATCGTGGAGATCTTCTCGACTCTCTTTGGACAGACGAGGAACCTGGTAAGTGCAATAGTAACAGTAGGTGTGCGACACTAACGATCTCTGATACAAGCATGCTTCTCCAAAATGTGCACCATAATAGCCAACACTTCTGAACTCGCCGATTCATTGCAACCTGAACGAGCACCTGGTGGAGGCGTATATTATCGCCTGAAGTTCGACGTCGTCTTGCTGTTCGGTCTCACAGAATTGAAAGCGCATATTAGCTGGATCGATAAGGTGCGTCTTGCTGTTTTACTATGGAATAGTGTTGCGGGTTCACTTACATTAATCGATCGATGGCATAGGGCGTGGAGAAGAGGTGAGATCCGTATAATTCTCTCTGATGCAGCGCATCCCACTGACTTGGTGTTAACAGAAGTCCCGCTTCGATCGTGTATGATGACTAGCCTTTGTTAGGACCTTCGAGATTGTTGTGTCTTTGTAGTTATGCCTCCTCTTCTCATGCAGTCACTTACTTTATGTGTATCAACATGGTTTTCTCCTCGAGCGAATGTTGCCATCAACGAATGTGTACTAGCCCACTGGCATGAGGCAAGATGTATCTGCGAGATATATCTTCGCCTTGCCGACGTGAAGGCATCGTTTCAATACAGTGGTGTCATACCTCGATGTTCCTGTGCGGTAAGACAGGTGCCCCAGGGAAGTTAATAGACAGATGACCTGCTCCTAAGATTATAGTATATATCATCGTTGAAGAGCTTGTGAATTGACACTGTATGACTATCCATGCAACCTCCAGTGGGCTCGGACAGCCGTTAGTCGAAAATGATTTCATCCGGCATCAGTAGTAAAGTGGTCAAGTGCAGTGGCAAGGGTCCCGAAACGGTGTCCGGTGGCCCAGCTGTAAGTTTACAGCGACTCCAGTGACGCGTGACTGATGAATTAATGTTCTACGCCCGCCAACTTCAAAATGGAGCGCGAAGCTGATCATTCCAGGCCTCCACAAGAAACGTGGTTAACAAGTCTGTTCTGGTGAGTATACATCCTCGGCTACCCGGCGGATCGCGATTGGCTTGCCCACAAAGTTGAGGAGTGCGAGCTGGTACACACGAGGCATGTCAAGCTTGTGTCAAGCACGCGCAAAGAACTGGTCCGCCAACTTATCTCCGCGCTCAGTGCTCACAAACCGACGCGCTACGAACGAAACGGACACCTCTACGAAAACTCAGAGCTATCATAGACTCATCGCATTTTGCATCTTGCCGCATTGCGGACCATGCTAGGGTCTTACATGAGATCTATGAGTCAATGAAGAAGCTACTAGGCACGTCAGCGATACAAAGTTCACCTGTTGGGAGGGGGATCACGAGGGAGAGGTTTTCCTGGCTGAACTTTTAGCAACTAATGGCAGTGCCCAGCTATAGCCCATCCCAGATGTTAGCCAGAATCTAGAGGCGTCGCTGATCTCTTGGTAAGAACAAGTTCCAAGCAATTATTCGTAGATGAAATGACAGACTTAGTATACCTTCTGGAACCGAGTTCATTACTCTGATCGAGGCGCACCATGTAGAATCCTATCCATGCCCCATTTCCTTGCGCCTCATCGACGTTGGGCGTACACCATCTGTGGGCGTAAAAGAGACAATCAACACGAGGATAAGATTTATTTTGACTCGGACTGTATTTGCCCGGCCCTCGATATTCGCAATTAATCCACGTGTACCTCGGTGATTGTACGAACTAGCAGTACCGGATTTTTGTCCTCCAGATATCCCCAGCACATTACACTTCAGGGGCCAGCTTCCCCGACGAACTAGGACTCTGCAATACTTTCAAATTTGCATCATTCGCGAAATACTACTCGATCCTCTTCTGAATTCTCTCGTAGTGCCACCAGTGAAGCAAAGAATCTTATAGGATTCATTTGCGCATGAACGGTTTTTCCGTCTCTTGTGGGCTATGGATGCATCCCTTTCTCGAAAGCAGATTTTGGAAGGGCCTCTGTAGTAGCAGGCCATGCAGTCGAAGCGGCTGTATTCTTCTAGAAGCCCCGTATTGATCCCGTTCACCCTCTCTTTCGCCGCAGCTTGGTCCTTAGTAGTTCCTACACGGTCCTGCGAGCTCATTCGGAAGGCACTACTCTAGTGGCAAAGTTAAACAGACATCCAAAGGTTCTTCAAGTAAAGCAACATAGACATCAATCTTTCCACGTGCCCAGCATCAATGCATTTGTACTACTTATCACTTGATAACGATGCGGGTGATCGCTACGTCATATCAGCTTCGGAACACGACTGTAGGATCATCGGTCCTCCGCGGCCATTCAGGCACTGTTGCTCATGCTGAATCAAACCCCCTTGGATTCAGTCACCCGCCGGTTCTGTTCGTGGACCTATCGCATGAATTCCCACTCAGTGCGGCGCATCGCACCCCCAAAATTTGTGTCCGTCCGTGGTGACTTGGCCGTTACTAAAGTATATTTTTCTTCCTCTCAACTTTCAATTTGAAGATCCTCGACTCGCACTGGCTGAGCTTGCAGTAGCATGCCTTCTAAAGAACCGTATCCTGGCCTCTCTCGCAAGTTGGTAATTGCTTTCGACGTCGGCACTACGTACAGTGGTGTCTCATACTGCATACTCGATCCTGGTGAGGTTCCAAAAATTCTGGGAGTTTCGAGGCAAGTGTATCTTCTTAGAAAAGCCGGTGAGAATGGAGATTGACATGTGGTTCATCAGGTATCCTGCCCAGGAACACGTCGGGGGCGATAGCAAGATACCATCAACCTTGTATTATGATCGTGAAGGTACCGTCAAAGCGGTCGGTGCAGAGACGCTGCAACAGCAGATCATCGATCAAGCCGAAGAAGAAGATTGGGTCAAATTGGAATGGTGAGTTCAGACTCGGTTGTTGCTCTGTTCAGTGAGGGACGATATTGCAGGTGGAAACTCCATCTGCGAGCCAAACATCTACCATCGTCACATATCAAAGACGATGATATACCTCCTCTTCCCCGTGGTTTAAGTGCAATCCAGGTTCTCGGGGATTTTTTGCAGTATCTCTTCAGCTGCACTGCCGAATACATCATCGAATCACACGCTAGTGGTGCTTCTATGTGGAAGTCGTTGGAGAACAACATTGAATTCATCCTTACTCATCCGAATGGATGGGAAGGGTTGCAACAACAGCATATCCGCATGGCCGCTGAGGCTGCAGGGCTGGTACCTCACGGCGAAGAACATGCGTCCCGCATTCATCTACTGACGGAGGGGGAAGCAAGCCTTCATTTCTGTGTCGCACACGAGCTGAATTCGGACTCCCTCTCCAAGTCTCCCGCTGCTAGTCCCGACGAGCCTGAAGAAGGGGGTGAGAAAGAGTCCGAATCCGAACATCAAGGAATCGTGATCATCGACGCTGGAGGTGGCACGCTCGACTTGAGCGCTTACTCCGTCAAGTTATCCCCCCCGAGGGAATTCAAGGAGATTGCCCCTGCCGAATGTAACAACTTCCACAATGAAACGAGGTCCCCTACCTGACATGTTCCCTCTACAGGTCGTCTTCAAGGATCTATCTTTGTCACTCAGAGAGCTCACGAGTTTCTCAGGGGTATGCACTGGTTATCATTTCGAGACAAGTTCATCATATGACGTCCTTTCACAGACAAGCTTTCTGACTCACGATACGGGGCGCCTGACATCATCAAGCAGATGAAAGAGATTTTCGACGAGACTACCAAACTGAGGTTTCGTGATGCGAGCGATCCGCAATACATCAAGTTTGGGACCGTTCGAGACCGAGACCCCCAGCATAATATTCGCTCCGGCCAGATTAAGTTGGCTGGGTGAGGACCATGTGCATCGAGCGTATACTACTGATCCTTGAATTCTCGTACAGAGAAGACGTTGCTGAATTCTTTGAGCCAGCTGTAGAGGCGGTCGCTGATGCCTTCAAGAAGCAGCAGCAGGCAGCAAAGAGAACGCAGTCTGGGGTCCAAGTCAAGGTGAGCGAGCTCACTTTTATCGTGTGCGCGCATTGATGGTACTCTGCAGCATGCATTCCTAGTTGGCGGTTTTGCCGCCAGCGACTATTTGTATCGCCGACTTCAACAGCATCCGACATTTTCCGGAGTGCAGTTGTGCAGACCATCGGGTCACGTGTAGGTTGTCGTGGAAACATGACCGGATCCTGCTGACCGCCTCTTCAGTAACAAGGCTGTTGCGGACGGTGCTATACTATCCTATATCGATCCACTCGTCACATCTCGAACATCGAGGCATACATACGGCATACAATGTAACACGTCATATAATTCTTCTCTTGCCGAACACAGAGAGAGAGAACATACGCAATTCACTTTGGAATCGGGAGGAAAGGCTCTGCCAAACGCATTCCAAGCGATACTGAAGAAGGTCTGTATTGCTTATTGATTCGAATCGTCCATCCGTCAGCTTCCAGACAGGGTGTCCAAGTTTCGGAACAACAAGAATTTCGGCAGTCATTCTTTAAACAGGGGAATGCACGCGCCAAGTTGACCCGGATCAAAGAGTCTATTCTTGCATACAGGGGGGAACTTGCGGATCCTCAGTGGGTAGACAAAGAGCCCGGTAAGTTTGGCTTGAGTTGGATGGTTACCCGCCGCTGACAGGCGGTCTCGAATGCCCCTCAGAACACTTTTCCGCCATGTGCAACGTGATTGCCGACACTTCCACACTCGCGCGCTCTCTGCCGCCGCAGAAAGCTTCGGGAAGGACTGAATACTATTGCATGGATTTCGACGTCGTTCTGCTCTTTGGCCTCACGGAGTTGAAGGCACAGATTAGCTGGAAGGACAAGGTGCGCGCTGCAGCTGTTTCGGGGAAGGAACTCTGTGCTAATCAACTGTATCACGGTCCAGGGTGAAGAGCAAAGGTAAGATACGAGCAATAGTGTCAGACGATGTGTTGCTGATCGGATAATGTAATAGAAGTCCAGCCTTTATTGTGTATGACGATTAATTACTACCATCAACCGCCGCGTGAGTGCTGTGATGTCCGCTTCGAGCTCTCGATCTATGCAGCCACCTGCATCGTGTATTTCATTATAACAAGCCAATATTACTCATGTGTTGTGATGTCGATGTGCTACTATGAAGCTAACTACCACAACCTACTAGCTTCATTAGGAACACTTGGATGTCAAGACCACACTGTACAAATCGAATAGCGACGTTTGCGCTAAAATAGAGTTCGCTAGGGCAGTTTTAATTTGGAACAAACCCAAGTGCCCCAAGAAATCATCTACACAGCACGTAGGAGGATGTTCGAACCACCGTGAATGGATCCATGATAGGAAAGTTGGCACGCAGAGCGCATATCTGGTGACTATTGGCTGGGTATGTGACACCGTGGAACTGAAACACAATCATCTCCGTCAAAGAAGCGGAATGGTGGGTCGAAATGGCGAATGGGGATGGAGACTCAATGTGATATAAGTTATCCCTTCATCACTGCATTCAAGCCCATATTGATGTAAACGTAACATTAAATGCGGCAGCCCTATTTTCCCTTTTCATGCTGGGAGCACGCCCGGCGTGTACGCAGAAGGTGCCGCACCTTCAGGAAGATAAAAGTGATCTTTCTCGAGTTGAGTCGCACTAAAAGAAACTGAATGCATCATTCGAAGGAGTAAATCGTACCACAACTAGTACTGGGTCACCAATCACCGATCAGTCAACACACTATAATGTGATTCTTCCTGTCTGCACAGAGGACACGCCCCCGACCACCCCTTCAGAGCTCATAGTGAAGCTCGCTTCTCACATACTGATAATTCACTGATGACGCCGTCGATGAGTCGGACGGAACTACTAACAGTTTCACTGGCAGTCTTTGAAGTCTCGGCCTCATATACTAGGCCTCATACTTGGTCAGCTATACGCTTCTTCAGTTGAATGAGACGCACTGGCTCAGGCTTGCTCTGCCGGACGTGCGCCGTGTCGGAACTTGACAATAAATTCAAGTTATTGTAGCCGAAGTCTAGAAGGCTTGTCAATCCGACGTGTGGTACTACGTACACGACTTACAACTCCGCACAAACACCAAGGTTTCTTTCCCCTTTTTGAAATCAGCGCGCCCTTCACTTCTAGACTATGATATCAGTCGTGCCAGTAGGGGGAAAGGGTCGTCTTGCATCAAAAACTTTGTAGAGCACTGGGCCATCTCTAAGAATTTCATTCTAGCAGCGATAAGATACAGTCTTCTGACCCGTTACTGGTCATCAGATTCATCCGTCGACGGTCACGATGTAGACAACGGAACATATTGTGTTAGCTCAGGAAGCGCGACTCGGAAGTATTTGACACAGTTATTTGTCTTAGACGCGTTTCGGTTCCTACAACTTGAAATCACTTGCTCGCGAACGATGTCCACCAACGACCAGTCTGTAAGTATCTTCAACTTTGAACGATACTCAAAGTTGGAGAGATTCGGATGCATTGAATCCTTCTGACTCCTGATATGTCGGGCCAGTACCTACATCAGCAGTCAGGAATTTCCACCCCACCAGATCTTACAAACTTTATCGTCGAAAAAGAGGATCAGTACTCGAACTGTGGACATTTTGGTGATGTCTATAGATGTTGGTACAATGAAAGCGAAGGCATCCGAAAAGAGGTTCAAGGGACTTTTCATACTACCGCACCACCTACTTACGATCCAGCTTTTCCTCAGGTCGCAGTCAAAGCTTTCAGATTCAAATTTACCATGGACGAAGACGATGCAGGACAGCGGTCTGCTAAGGTTCTGTCCTTGAATTCTTCGTCGTCAAGGGAGTCCGGTTGATGTTATCTCTTAGATGATGGATATCCGTCGGGAACTCGGAATTTGGAAGAGGTTGAACCACGAAAATGTTGTCTCATTCTTGGGCATCGCTTATGGGTTCGGAATGAGTGGTGCCTTATCATTGGTGTCGTTATGGATGCCCAACGGTACTCTCCACGACTTTCTAGTGAAGCATGATCACAGTCTTATTGTGCCACACCGTCTCCAGTTGGTGCGTTCGTGACAAAACATGGATTACTTACTGATGAATAAATTATCCCATGCTCTTTAGCTGCTAGACATTGCCAATGGCCTCAAATACTGTACGTCACCGTTGTTCTATTTATCTAAGGCTTGGACTCGGAAGATGACGCTCTCCAGTACATTCATTTCAAATTCATCCGATTATCCATGGAGACCTGAACAGTGTAGGTCAGTTGTGAATTTTTGATGTCCTTAGCTGAATACCGAACAGAATAATGTGCTTATCGACGCAAACTACACTGCGCGGTTGGCTGATTTTGGGTATGCCTCGTTGGTTGGAAGCATTCCTGAGGCTTTGCGTTATCTCCAAATGTCTACAAGACAAGGTACACTGCGATGGGCTGCACCGGAACTGGTTGTCCCGCGAGACGCGTTCAATAGGACCACGAAAACTGATATATACTCCTTCGGAAGTATCAGTCTTCAGGTAAGTTCATGAATATAAAAATGGATCTGGCTCCTACTTCATTGTAGGTATTATCTGGAAAACAACCATGGTCTGAAATCAAGGAGGATGTTTGCGTCATCTTACTCCTTGCCCAGGGCCTCAACCCAGGGCGTCCTGAGCACTATAAGATAGGTGACCAGCATTGGAATTTCATCCAACAGTGCTGGTCATCAGTTCCGACTGAACGGCCTTCCGCAGAAAGTGTAATTGCGTCTATCCGATCATTCCTGAGCACTCCACAGCCCTATTCAACCTCACCATCGGAACAGTACGGTCCCATAGTTGTCCCAGATGAGCCTTCCTTAGGTCCTTTAGATCTATTTCTGAGTGATGGCTCAGTTCGGAGCTTTGGTCCCGACCAAAGAGATGAAATGAACAGGTAATTTATGGTTGTGATGATAGGTTACCTTGATCATACTGACTCTCTCGGAGCGCTGACTATCAGGGGGACCGAGGTAGAACACAGCCAAGAGATTTACCAACTACGACTTCCACAGACTCTCCTATATCGTTTTCTAGTGGATCTTCCACTGGCTCAGCTCTGGGTGACCTCTCCCTGCTCGTTTCTATTTCCCCCGCAGCTTCAACTCCTTTTCTACATCATACTCCGCCACTTGAACCTCTCTTTCAACCAAGGCGAGTTCTCCACTTATATTTTATTGCCAGATAGATATACTTACATACATATACAGCGGCACAGATGTCCCATCCAACCCATCCCCTCCAAGCGACCACTTTTACGTTTTGCCTACCACCCTCCCAAATTTCCTGCCATCTGGTCATATCCCGAGCCGGAATCATTATCCCTTCCCTCCTCCTACAACACAATTGCAATCCCAATTGATCGTTGCTATATCTCCCGCTCAGCCCTACACGTTCACCGTTCCGCTGAGCGCTATCGAACTACTGCCTGTGTTTCACGCCGTGGGTGGCGGAACCCAGATTCCCTTCTTCCAGTGTCACTGGACAGATTGTGGCATCTGGATCACATCTGACCAAGAAGCCATCGAATACCACCTTACATACGCCCACGCCGTCGCACTCAAAGGTTATAATCCGTCGGACACAGTGCGCTGCGAATGGGTCGGTTGTTCCTTGACCAAGCGCCCCAATCAACTGGTACATCACTTCCATGAACACCTCGGCCTCAAATGGCTCTGTTCTGTCTGCAAGACTGCGTACACGCGCGAGGGGTCTGTCAGGGTCCATGCGCGCAGGGAGCTGCGTTGTCAATCTGCGCAGGCGATCAGTTGTCCGAACGCCGCGACGTACGGCGCGAGGATGAACGGGGACGATACGGTGACGTTGACTCTATTACCACCGTAGGCATACCTACGTATACGTAGGTACATACGTGGCGGAGGGGAGGGAGGATATGATCATCGTGAATAGGGTTTCGATTTCGTGATCTCTGCATTGCCAAGGTGTATCATAATGTCACGGTGTATGACCAGACATCCATAGAACTTATTGAATGCATAACTGTCCTAGTATTGCATTGGATTTTGCTGGGTCCTAAAGTTGGGCGCGATATATGGAATATGCTGCATAAGGCCCGATATGCATTACGACGGAGCCTCCCTAGGCGATCACCTTGGGTGTAGGGCAAGCTTGTGTTGTAAAGTGTGACAGGGACGCGTTTTATGCTTGCCTCAGACTCTTGCATATCCGAGTCATCTCTTTTTTGGCATGCGACTCCTGGACTATTACAAGTTTCTCTGTGATCTGTGACAGCGAAGTGGCGCAATTCACTGATGGTGGAGTAATACTAGTGTGATTCTTTCGAGAGAGTAGCGAGCGAACATCCCTTTGAGCCTCGTGTATGCTCAGCCAAAGCGAATCGCGGAAACCTCATGGAGTGGAGTGGACGTAATCTGAGCCCGATCAAGCCTCCTGTGTGCGCCTCGCCTAATCCTGCCGTGGCGCAAGGCTTGCTTGGGTAATAGGTGCGCACTGGCACCTGTGCAAGCGTCCATTGAACCTCGGCTCTCTTTTTCTCATACGTTCAAATACAGGATTGAATCGTCCATCCACCTAAAATCCACACACTACCGACCCCATGCCAGAGCGACAACCGTACCAAGGACCTGCTCGGAAGCTAGTTTTGGCTTTCGATGTGGGCACGACGTACAGCGGGGTCTCCTATAGCATTCTCGACCCAGGCGAACCACCAGTTGTCTTTGGTGTTAACCGGTGAGCACCAATACACTTTTCCAGTATCCATGATCGTTTAGTGTGCGAATAGCTTTCCTGCCACAGATAACGTCGGCGGAAGCTCCAAGATACCATCCATTGTCTATTACGATCCCGAAGGTGTTCCTCGTGCGTTAGGTGGCGAGGCCACTCTGGAGAGTACCATAGAGAGGGCAGAAGATGAGGAATGGGTCAAACTTGAGTGGTGAGTCGTAGTCGTCGAGCAGTCGCTCGAGGTCCCACTAAATTTCGTGACACCAGGTGGAAACTCCATCTCAGACCTAAAAACATGCCCAACGATCACGTTACCGATCAAGACATCCCTCCGCTTCCACCCAACAGGACCGCCACGCAAGTGTTGGCAGATTTCATGCAGTATCTCTTTGAATGTGCGAAGACCTACATCCAAGAAACGCATGCGAGCGGGCGCGACATGTGGACCTCGTTCGAGGACAATATTGATTTCGTTCTTAGTCATCCAAACGGATGGGAAGGTCCGCAACAAACACAGATCCGACGGGCAGCGGTCCTTGCAGGCTTGGTCCCCGATTGTCCCGAAGGGCAGGCTCGGATTCAGCTAGTCACCGAAGGCGAGGCGAGTCTGCACTACTGCCTGAGTACCGAGAAGACGGCTGGATCATTCAAGGTAGCGTCCGCGCAGCTTGCATTTGACCCGAGTGGCTGTAAATATCTTTTCTAGGAAGACCAAGGGATAATGGTTATCGATGCTGGCGGTGGAACCGTCGATGTCAGTTCCTACTACATGACAGCGTCACCCCTCACGTTACAAGAAATCGCTCCTCCAGAATGTAGGTAAAACATTGAATTACATTATTGGTATTAACAGGCTGGATTGTAGGTCGCCTGCAAGGCGCAGTATTCGTCACCAGACGCGCTAAGCAGTTCCTCACAGGTAAGCGAATGGATATATGCCTTTTAGACGATCTTTAACAACCGTATTTTTATAGAGAAGCTGGCAGGTTCTAAATTTGGAACCGAAGAAGATATTGCTCAAATGACGAGCGAGTTTGATAAGACAACGAAGCTCCGTTTCAGCAATCCTACTGAGCCATCCTACATTCGCTTCGGAACTGTCAAGGACCGCGACCTTGCGTTTAACATCAAGTCTGGGCAGCTGAAAATTCCGGGGTAAGAAGTAATGTGTTCTGTCAGTCATTCACCTACTTATGATGTTTGCAATCCAGAACCGATGTCGCAACCCTCTTCGAACCCTCTGTCAAAGCGATTGTGGAAGCTGTAGAAAACCAGCGAAAGCTGGCGACTAAACCGATCAATGTATGTCTACCCTTACCTGGGATATGAAGAGACTGATGTTCATCAGTCCATCTTCCTCGTTGGGGGCTTCGCTGCGAGTGACTGGCTCTTTGCGAGGCTACAAGAGCACATCAAACCATTGGACCTCAACTTCTGTCGCCCAGACAGCCATACGTAAGCCACTTTTCGAGACCAACTTGGTTTTCATTACGTTTGACTCTCAAACGTCGGACAGCAACAAGGCTGTCGCAGACGGTGCGCTCGCCTTTTACCTCGACCACAGGGTTTCTGCGCGTGTTGCCAAGTTTACGTACGGCACTCGATGCGCAGTAGAGTTCAAGAAGAATGACGAGCAGCACAAACTTCGAGCTGCGTCTGCGGTCCCGCGCCCGTCGGGGCGCATGGTCCTTCCGAATGCGTTTAGCGCAATTCTGTACAAGGTATGTTGGCTTGTGGCCTGATCCTAGTGGTGGCTAAAATGGAATGGCAGGGAACGACGGTATCGGAGGCAAAGGAGTTCCGAAAGGACTTTATCACAGAATCCGCAGAGAGGACCTCCTGCGACACGATCGCTACGGAGGTCGTATGCTACCGCGGTAACTCAAACAATCCCCGTTGGACGGATTCAGAACCTGGTAAGTTGATGCTTTGTTGCAATGTCTGACGCCAACCATTGCTATCGTACCAAGGGATGTTCTCCAATCTGTGCACTGTTCATGCGGACACCTCGCAAGTATCCAAGACCCTCAGTCCTCGACGTGGTTTTGCAGGGTTGCAGTTCTACAGACAGCAATTCAGTATCGTGTTGATGTTCGGTATGACCGAGCTACAGGCGCAAATTAGCTGGATGGAGAATGGTGAGGAGAAGAGGTGAGCGGCATTTCTAGCCTCACTCGATCTGATGACATTAACTGACGCTCGACCAACAGGGGTCCGGCGACGGTCGTGTTTGATCAGATTGTAGAGGAGATCTAAAATACTGTATGCATTGTTGACTAGCTTCGATCGTATTCAATTTGAAGTGACGGATGCTCCGCCGCCCGTTCCCCCTCCTTGTCGTGTTTGACGGAATCCAAGTTACCCCATAAGTTTTCGTAAAACGGTTGGGATAGTCCCGCCGTTTGGCGTGCCTCAACATTGAAGGGACCCTTGATTTCACCTCTCCATCCTCGCCTGACTTCCTCTCTGAACGTGGCGATCGGTTCGACGCTTTGCTGGTCGCACAACCACGTGAACCAGCGGTGGCCGGATGTGACGTGCGTCACCTCGTCCGCATGAACGATCTCGAGCGCCTTGACGGTCTCTGCGTCCCCAGCGCGGCGGAACCGCTCGATCGTGCCTGGGTTAACGTCGAGCCCGCGCGCCTCGTGGACAAGGTGGATGATAGCGAGACGCGCGCGGAGCGAGTGGGCGGTGACGGTGGCAGATTCCCAGAGGCCTGCGTGCACGGGGAGCGTGCCGTAGGGCGTCGAAGGGGAGATAGCGGCGAGTCTGGAGACGAGAAGCGAAAAGTGTTTGGATTCGTCGAGCGCCATGCGGGAGAAGTCGGAGAAGAAGGCTTGGGGGATGGATGGGTGGGAGGGGCCGAAGCGCACCATGATGTCCCATCTGCAATGGAGGGAAGGAGGGAACATCGTCATCCAGGCGAAAACAGCAAGGGATTGGGCGTGCTTACGCCAGGTCAATCCTGCATATGAGACGATTCAGTTCGGTCAAAAAGTAAGCCAGCGAGGTCTACTCACGCCCATTGCTCGATGTTGGCCAGCGCGTGCAACATGACCGCTGCGCTCTTGCGCTTCCCGAGCTTCCTCGGATCGACTGTATTTCTCGTATAGTTGTCGTCGCGGGGCGGCACGGCAGGCGGTTTGGGGACGTTCTTGGATTTGTGGCCGATCGAATGAAGTTGACCGGTGCGGAAGAGGTGTACGGCGTGCCTGGTGCGTTCTACCTTTTAGGAGGTGAGCAAATATACGCGGGCCGAAAGAAAAACGACCTGGATACCTTTAATGTAGGATTAGCAGTGTTCAATATGACCACCGCCCATTCCATCAGCGTCGATGGAGGGTTGTCGGTCGGGATCAGCGGCTCGTCTTGGGTAGATGTTGGAGGACATGGTGAGGGAGAGACAGTCACGTTTGGTGGGGGGTCAGCAAAGTCTTTGAGAAACGTCAGCCGTTTGTCATATAGAACCACATGAAACCACCTTCCGACACGGGTCGTAGTTCGACCAAGCGCCACCGCGTGCCACCCTCTGGCTCTTCGATCCAAACCATGTCCGTTCCACTCAATTTATCAGCGACAACCTTCACTTGATAGGTGCATGCTTGAAGTCCGGTCTCGCTCTCGCCGGTTCGCATATCGAAATCATATCTGATCAATAGTTGAGCAGATCCAGGCGGTCATTCGTTTTCAAGACAGACCTATGCCACGGACACACTGCAACAACACCGTCGTCGCACTCTTCGATTTCCGCATGGGACATGTCCGCTCCGAGATGCGGACATGCGGATTCCATCGCATAAAGCTGATGATGATTGTGCGATCGAAGTGTCTGCGCATCTTCGCCCTCATGAATCGAAGAAAGTCGGAAAAGGATCAACGACTGGTATCTGCCCTCGATAGACCGAAGAGTAAGCAGAAATCGACTGTGGGACAAGATCTTGTCGAAAGGAGAAACTCTAATTGTAGTTTATGTGAGTATATCAAGAGCGATCTAGTAGTAGACACTCACAGAACATATCCATCCAGCGTTTCAGAGGACATCATTGTAAGCGTGAGAATCAAACACACTCACACCTTTTCCCGGTCTTCCACTCTGCGGAAAAATCTCGGTCTGTCCAGCGTGACCTATGGCGTGTCTTCCTCTTTATAATCCACTAACTCACACTCCTCCATCTCTCTCTCCCTCGTCGACATGGTCTCCTACAAAATCTTAGTCGGATCGTACACCGATTCGATCTACACCCTCGAGTTCAATCCTTCCGGTAGCACGCCTACGCTCAACTATCTATCCAGCGTCAACGTCGGCCACCATCCCTCGTGGATCGAATGCCACCCATCCGACAGGTCGTTGATATTTACCGGCATCGAACAGGCGGATGGCAAGATCGTCGTCGTCAAGTACGACGAGCATGGCAAGGGCCAAAAGATTGAGGAAGCGACGTGCTCGAGCGGTGGTGCAGACCCGTGCACGCTGCTTGTCACAGAAAATGAGCTCATCGTTGGAAACGTAAGTCGAGTCATGTGTACGATGATCATGAACCTCGAACCAATGTTCCATCCGTCACAGTATTCTGGCGGAACTATCGCGACGCTCCCGATCTCTACTAGCCCACCGTATACTCACCCCGATAAATTGTGGACCCTCACGTTGCCGTTTGAAGCCGGAAAGTCTGGCAGGGACCTATCCCGCCAGGAAGCCTCGCATCCACATCAAACCGTGTTCAACCCGCTCAATACGACAGAACAGGAGCTCCTCGTCCCTGACCTGGGTTCCGATAGACTGTGGCAGCTTAACAAGGATGTCAACGACCGTTGGGCCATACGGGACTTTGTCACCGCCGAGACCGGCAGCGGACCGCGACATGTCGTGACGTACGGTGCGTACATGGTATACATGCACTTTCCCCGTCTCCAGCTGATTGTGGTCCACGCTAAGGAAATACGCTGTACATCCTCCTCGAGCTCACCTCCGAGCTTGCAGTGTACCGGTTCCGTCCGCTGACGCACTTGACCACACTGTCGACCATCCGAGCGTCGCCAACGCCGAGCCAGATGAAGGCTGCTGAGATATTATTACCGAGGCCGAACCCGTCGTTCCCCACGGCGTACATCTACGTCTCGAACCGAGAGGATCCACACTCCGAGGGTGATACGATCGCAATCTTCTCGTTGGAGAAAGGAGAGGGACAACCGGAACTGGTGGGCGAGGTGCGCACAGGGCTGCGGCATGTTCGCGGAATGGCGTTTGGCGGAGCGGACGACAGGTGGCTTGTTGTCGGTGGTGTCGGAATCCAGGGAAATAGCTCGGAGGGCTCGGGCGTCAAGATGTACGAGCGAGTAGAAGGTGGTAGAGGGCTTCGAGAAATCGCTGAACTCGACAGTGCTATTGGAAGTACGCTCCACGCGACTGACTTCTTGTGGCTGTAGTTTAGAAGTCTAGTGATATGTACGATTATTGTTACAGCGACGAGCCAGCGACGCAAGGGATGCGTTGCATTGACAGACTCCTAGGTCCTGCAATATGCGTGATGTAACCCTATGAAGTGACAGTGGTTTATTGCAATATGCCCCCCACCACCATGAGCTTTTTAATGCAATATGGCCTGGATGGCTTTCCTGTAGAACGTTCGCTTGGGGAGAGGATCATGTGGTGCGATCAGAGTGTCTGTGTAGGGCGATGATTGAACCAGACGTTTGAACCAGACGTTCTTTCGAAACCATGAGGATAGTTTTGAGGTACTAGATCTAGACCCTGATGGCCGAGCGGACAGCCTGTGGGTTGGGAACACGCATGGGCCAAGGCCCGGGGGCTGGGGCTGTCCACGAGCGCTACTAGAGGAGCACCAGTCCGTGGACTGCGAGGATGCTCCTTTCAAGTTTTGTCACGGAGACACAGTCCGAGAATTAGAGTGATCACTCTTGCACTGCGATAGTTCAAACGTCTGCAACGTCCGTAATGTCATGACATTACATAATGTTGTGGATGACCTGCTTACATAATTTCAACTACTTACAGCCTATAAAGTCTGGGACGCTCAATTGTCCGCCCAAGTACACTATGCCCCCGCAAACAAATACCTTCCCGGGTCACTTTGAGGTACCGACAGTAGAACAACTCCCAGCAAACACCACCTTGCCCTCTTCTTGGCACCCGCACAATCAACCACCCACTTACATTGTCGACGCATTCCATGAATTCGTTCAAAATGACATGCCTGCGCGCCTCATTGATACTTCCAATCTCACATTCATCGAACGAAACACTGTCTTTGACATCTTCTCGTCTGAGATCGCCAAAGTCACTAACGAAGACGTCTTGAAGCGGATGGGTACCGTCAGGATCGATGGCACACACCGCGAGGCGGGCATATATGTCTCCCAGGCACGGCGCAAGGCGGCTCTCCGTGAGATCATTCACGATGTCGTGCAATACGCCATCTTTTCCCACCGTTGGACGGATAGCGAACCTACCTATCAAGATGTCTCTGCCTTAGTCTCCTCAGGCAGACCTACCCTTGGTAAGCAGCGCAACCACAAGACGGCCGGCCTCGCCAAGCTCGTACAGCTCTGTAATACGGCACACTCGCTGGGATACAAACTTGTCTGGACCGACACATGTTGCATCGACAAGACCAACACTGTCGAACTCAGTGAGGCAATTCACGCCATGTTCAAGTGGTATGCCCATGCCCATGTGTGCATTGTCCACCTCGGCACCTCGTTATCCCTGGAGGATTTCGAGCTCGAACCGTGGTTCAGACGAGGTTGGACACTGCAAGAGCTCTTGGCACCTAGGCGAATCAAGTTTTATGACAAGGCATGGCATCCGTTGACAACTCTCGCCAACGATAAAAGCGACATGGAACTCATGTCTACCCTGTCGCGTGTCACCGGGATTCCTCGGGACGTCGTTGTAGCTGACAATAGTCAGGGGATCAAGAGACATGGCATCTGGGAAATCATGTCCTAGGCCTCGCCTCGGGAAACCACACTCACCGAAGACTCTGCTTATTGTCTCGTTGGCCTCTTCGACGTCAGTATCCACATTGCATATGGTGAAGGCGAAAGAGCCTTCCCGAGACTTCTCGGGGCAATTGTGGCGAAATATCCATCATGGGACGTCTTTGCATGGGCAGGACAGGCGTCAAAGATTCACCCGGCGTTACCGTACTCGCCCGCGTGTTATCCGAAGTGGGACAGTGAGATGACGAGTGGTGAGGCGGGGATGAAGAAATTTAGGTTCACACCGCATGGGTTGCGCTTGGTGTCGGTGCCGCTCATTCCGATAGAGTTTGCAGAAGAGGTGGAAGAGAGAAATTGGTCCTATACGGCAACGCTGAGGCCACGGATGGATGGCGAGGGGGGATTGGGCAAGTTCAGCAATGTATACGTCGATTGTGGTGAGAGTCGACTGGAGCAGATTCGTACCGCCACAGATCTTCATGTATGTATCCTCAACTACAAGCCAAGCGCACGAAACCGGAACAGAGGGGAACTGCAAGTCGGGAGGACGTACGTCTGTTTCCTTCTGCACATGAAAAGCCTAAGCGCAGATGGACCGACGTGGCTCAAGTTTGCGACGGACAATGTCTTGCGGATTGATTGCACGGGTGCGCCGGAGGGGATGAGCGTAGACAGCATTTGTGAAGGGGAAGAGTATGTGTTTAATCTGCGGCTGCAAACAACGCACATACGAGGACCCCGAGCACAATCCACGTTGTGGACCGATGCACGTCAGGATGAACTTGCCGAATCGCAATCGGACATCGCTGTCCTGACGTCCAATGCACACCAGAATGAACTTGTCGAATCGCAGTCGGATAGCAGTGTTGACTTACTCGAGGTACAAGTTCGTTCCTGTCGTTGTTCGAAACGTGTTATCATAAGGCACAGGTCGAGCTCCCGCCCACAGCACTCGCGGAGGCTGACGATCAGTTCAATTACGACGAAGTTTGTGACCAATTCATTTCGAATTCACAGCCATACTGACGCTGCGAAAGGCACCTTCGCCGGCGTCATCTGTCCACCGTGAGGACCGGGTGCCACCATCCCTGCAGCCTCTACAGTCTCCACTGGCAGTTCACCCCATGACCTCTGCCTCAGAGATACATACGGAAGCCCTGGAGATCCGTTCAGAGAAGCATCACAATAATGGGCCGCCGTCTCGTTTCCTTCGCATTTTAGGAACGTGGAAGAAGAGCATCAGAGAACTTGTAGTCCCTGAGCCTCGTCACCTTGTCAATATTCAATCTAGTTCAGTAAAGAACGCGAATACCTCGAACAGAGCATTTTCAACAATGGCCGAAGGTCGCGGTATACCAGTGAGTGCTCCTCGAAAGGATAATGGATGTGCTTCGTCTAAGCTATCATCTTAGCGAACAGTCAGAAGGGTTGCAGAACAGGTAAGTATTCAAAGTTATCCATGGAGCCCGCAGGTGCCATCGTTTATGTTTCCTCGCAGAAGGAGAAGAAGGAGAAGAAGAAAGCCAGACCTCGTGCAGGTAGCCGTGGCACCAACACTGGTGGTCGTCCTCAGAATCCAGGGCCATCGGGCCACGTGGCTCTTCCGTCAGATGTGCACGGAGGCCACGATCATAGTATTAGCACTGGACGTCTTCTGCATCAAGAATCATCGAGTGAGGTGGGTCGTCCGTCGGTGTTGACCACATTATAGGAATTCACGTCGTATACATAAGGCACGACGGGGACAAGATGCAGGTCGACCCTCGAGTCGGAGAATTGGCTTGAGCGTGCGTGCACTTTCCTTGGGCATATCCTGCGAAACTTACCACAAGAATCAGCAAGAATCAGGAGATGTCAAGTTGTCCGTCACGTTTCCTAAGTGGTTGTGTTGCTGTTTCTCGGAGACGGAGGAATGATAATACTAAGTGGTCAGTGGCGCCTGTTGAGGTGCTGAGGGGCTCATCCGCGATTATGCTTCAGGACTGTCACTCGATTCAGTACAGAACGTCTCCAAGGAGAAACAAAATCAGAAGATTTGCCCGTGATATGGTTCACCCTTCGCTCATCAGTGAGGGCTGACGGTAGTGCCGGAATCCAGGCAAATTGCTTATAGGCGCGGGCGTCAAGATGTACGAGCGAGTGGAAGGAGGTCGAGGACTTCGAGAAATCACTGAACTCGACAGCGCTACCAGAAGTACCCTCTGCGCGACTAATTACTTATGGCTATAGTTGAGAAGTTGAGTGATATGTGCGATTACTATTGTTACAGCGATGATCCAGTGATACAGTATGAGTACCAAATCACCGGCAACACATATTCATCTTATGATACCACTGTCTCGGAGCCTCGCAAGCTCCTTTGTATCCAACCCAAGTTCCTTCATTAAAACGTTGTCCGTATGTTCCCCAAGGTCGGGACCAGCCCATCTCGTCTTTGCCCCAGACCCTTCCAACACTGGAAAGACACCCGGCATCTTGACATTCCACCCACCACCGTCCGCTCCACCACCGATCCATACATCTTCGACGGCCCCACGCGCCTTCACCTGCTCGTTCTCCACGATCTCCTTGACGCCGACGACGCGGCCAACCGGAATGCCTGCCTTATCCAGCACGGCCAACACCTCCTCCGCCGGGCGCATTTTTGTCCAGCCCGAAATCGCTTCCTCGATCTCCGTCTGGCGGGAGACGCGGTGGTGGTTCTGTGCATAGTCAGGACCGACGAGGTCTTCACGGCCGATAGCGCGCATGAGGCGCGCATACAGCGTGTCCCCATTCGCCCCGATGATGATGTAGGTCGGCGTAGACGGTGTTGCAGGTGACGGTAAACAGGGGTATGCGTTCGTTGGGACAATCCCGGTCACAGAGGATCCGGACGGGCCCCGAACCTACAAGTAGGAAGATGGTAAAAGTGACACCGTACAAATCGCGAGATCGTTACCTTTCCTTTGCGATCGTACTCTGGTATGATTCCTTCCATCAGGTTCAACATGCTACCGAGTGGGTCAACTAAAATCGGATTGAAAGTGAAGATACGAACTCGCCTCTCCATGATACTGACATCAACGGTCTGTCCGCTCGTTTCTCCCTTGTAGACCTTTCGCTGTCTGGAAAGAAGTGCTAGAACCTAGGCAGCGTATAGTATTTTGACCTAAATGGAGAATCCAAAAGTGTGCTCACCGTGCCAAAAGCAGCGTGTAACCCAGCGACAGAATCTCCCAGACTGATATTCGGTCTCACAGGGGGCCCAGACAACGAGCCTGTGCCAGGGTCCACAAAGCCGTTGATATACCGAAATCCTGACTCTGCCTCGCAAACGGACGCGTACCCGGGTCTGGACGACCAAGGGCCTGTCTGTCCGTATCCGCTTACCCGGGTGAATATGAGTGAGGGGTTGAGCGGGTGCAACGCGGACGGACCCAGTCCCCATTTCTCCAGCGCTGAAAGAATGCGACAGCAATTGCACATCAGCAAGGCGACGATGCGATCTACGTACGATGACTTACTCCCCGGCTTGAAGTTTTCGATGACGACGTCGCTCTTGGCCGCGAGCTGTTTAACAAGCCTTTTATATAAAGCGGTAAGATAGCCGAGTAACGTATCGGATAGGATAGTCACGCACGCTCTTCCCTCGTCTTGCCGTAGGTCGATCGCCACACTCTTCTTGTTCCTGCCCAGGCTCCGGAACCACGGACTGACGCCATCAACGTCGAGTTCCCTCCATACGCGCAACGGGTCCCCGATGGAAGGAGGCTCGATTTTGATGATCTCGGCGCCAAAGTGGCTGTCGAAAAGGTAAATAGGCGACCGCTCGCTCGTTGTACAGTGAGTGACTTACCCAAGAAGCTGTCCGCAGAATGGACCTGCGATTAGTTGACCAAGCTCCAAGACGCGGACACCGGAGAGTGGGAGATCGTCTGGGGTGCCACCGCTGTTGCTAAAGCGATTGACGGCGTTTGATGAAAACGATTTGACACTGAGTCTGCGTCTACTATGTTACGCGAAGTTGATGGATAAAAATGCCCCGTCCGCCGGACGGGGGCATCACTCACGCAATGCTAGCCTGTTGCCAGAAAAGTGTCCGAGTAGTAGTACCAAGCTTGCTGTTCTTACGCGAAATCAATGACATTGCGTGACGAGTCTTTCTGCTGTTGGTCTAGACTACGAATGAAGAAAGAGCGGGTCACTGGCACGAGAATATCAATCCCCGCGACTCGCGCGTTAGCTCAGCGCTCATTACACTCCCCGCAGGTTTCCGAGCGGCTTACATAAGGACTCAGGCTCCAAAAGGCACCGTTCAAGCTCAACGATCGCTTGCGGTTGACCAAGCAGAGATGTCAATGTCCCTCGCAGTGAGTCGTTTGTGGGTTCCAGCCTTCTTCACCCACCTCTTGCCAGGTTTTTTCCCAATTTGGGAGGCTCTATATGCGAATGCACCGTTCGCGCAAGTTGCCTCCTATGAATTGTATTGACACGATACTCGTCCAGTTGGAGCGCTTGGCGCAGTCATGGATTCAGCATCCGTTGAAAGTCCTCTCACGTGTTTGGGTCACAAATTACCGCTGCTGCAATAATCTCATTGGTGGTCGATGGACCGTCGTGTGCGAAATGAACCGCCAGTTTTCACTATATAACATCCACTCCAGTCCAGCGTTGCTCGGCATGTACCAGGCCCGGGTGCTGTGGTTTCAAACCGACGATATAATATCCTGCCATATCAATCTAGCGATGTTGAAGGGAGGGCACTGGGTTGCGTATGTGTTACTATGGACCGAGGACACCCCACACTGGTACGTGTTCGTTTTATGTAAATCTATGTACCATACTTCTCGTCCTCTATGACCAATAGGACCCTCTTGGAGCTTTGGTGGGATGCAGAGACTGGATCTCCACGCAACAGCATTTCCATGGAAGTTCCAGGCTCTGGTACTCCATCTGAACATGTTATTGGGCGGGCATCATTCAGGCATTCACGTTTCATTTATCTATCAGCTCCGTCCTTGGTGTTTGACACGACAACCCGGGAATTCTATGGATTCCCTGCACTCACTCTCGCATTAGTATGTGGTGATCAGATATGTAGACATGCCACAAATAACACTCATTGGCCAACAGGATCAAACAAGGTCTAGAATCTATTCCACTTATCCGGAACCCGATATCAATGTTAAGCTCACAAATACACGTGTGATCGTCCTTCGTGATTACTCGCGTGCATGGCCAGAGGAACCCGTTGTTGCACAAGCGTTCACGGTTCCCGATGACCAATGCACTGTCGAAAATGGGACCAGGGTCCTCCACCTCTCTCACGAAGGGATATTCGACAGCCGACAAACGGACTACAGTGTTATACGGAATTCTGTCGCTGACTCTTCTGGATCCGTTAGCATGAGGTCACTGGAGCAAAGGCGAGATTAGCCACATCCTGCTCACAAACCCTGTTGCATCGACTTCACGCTGCACAAGCCACCCGTGCAGAATGTCTCACCAATGACCATCACAGTTATCGTGGAGGAATGTGCACCACAGAAGGAGACAAAGATGTTCAATGACTGCTTAGATATCTCCGACGAGGATTACGCAAGGGGTATATCCGTGCGCTATAGGGGCGGCAAAGAACAAGTCGTAAATTTCGCGATTGACGCCACGGGAGATCGCTGCGTGGTCATTTATGGCATCGTGGTGGAGCCAGCGCCATGTCACGGTGATATAGCAAATCGACTCACATGTGACGGTACGTCGCTCGATGGTGGAAGAGGGATATTTTATTACGTTTGTTCATGGCGGCCAAGTCCTGTTATGTCGATCTTCATCACTGTTGAGTAGGTCAACGCTCGAGATCATCGAAATTGGAGTCAGTGTTTACATCCCGACGGTTGATCACTCCAGAGCAAGTGCCTCACTTGTCGCATGACACTGCGGCGTGCTATTGTGATGTGCAAACCTTGGCTTGATTTTCCTTGAGACCCAACTTCGGGGCTGCTATGAATATCAAGAAGTAGAAGTAGTCCGATTATCCATTCTGAGTCACCGCTGTATTGTTCCGAACCGTCTGACTCAGTTGGCACTCAAATCTGCGCAGCTCGGGCTCGGCGTGCATGCCCTCAACACCGAAGGCCCGATTTCACTGCCCGGGATCTAAATTCCGTTCCACCGGACACGGCAGTGCCGGTGTCTACAGAAATATGTATAATAGTATACAGGCAGTGCCAACTCAAATTACTTGATCATGATAAGCATACCGCCTCTGCAGACCAACGGGGACTTAGATATCAGTATTTAGACCCCTTTCATCTCCTTTGATCTGATAGCTGTGCTTCTCAGCAGGTTATCATCGAAAGTCTTAGTGACGATACTTGCCAGGAATTGACGTGGGGAGGAAGTTTGTTGACGCATCAACTGTAGTTCTAGGCGACCACCTCACGGATGCGAGCAAATTGGTGGAATGGCAGTAAGGTTAATAACCGCCCCGTGCCCTCGTGCCAGCGAGATTATCTTCAGACCAGAATCTCTGTGTGGTGTACTTATTATACTACAAGCTTGCCTACACGCGCGGGCTCTAGTGCACAAAGATGATTGTACTGGAAAATATGATGTGAAATGTAGTGGGTCTGTTCTAATAGTGTTGGGTGGATCCATCTATGAAATGCAACTTTCATGAATAGGAAGCGAAACTTGATACGGCTCGAGAGAATAACAAAACCCTGAGTTTAGGGCGTTTCATGATAACTTGAAATTATAACTCTCATGAGAACTTAAGGGTCCACAAGGAAGACAAGATCCTCGAGTGACCCACCAATATTGACGTTTAGAGTGCCAATAATCTACTAGCAAGCTAACGTTTCGCAAACAAGACCGAAGAATGTCTCGAGAACTCTTCATTTAGAGTGTAGTTTCTTGACTGGTCTTCCTCGCACCTAGAGGTATCAATTTTGCTAATCTCCTCATCCTGCGGAGGTGGCACTAGTAGTGGTGCGTCCGCTGTAAACCAAAACACAGGATATCTCCGTTGTATGTTGTTGACCAGAAGCGCCACAACTAAAGCGAGTGTCGACGAAAGAAGTACAATAGGGAGCAAATACCAAGATAACTCCATGACTGCTGGGTTAGCAGCTGCCAATAGTGCCGTTGCTCCTGCTGGAGGATGGACTGTACGGGTGAATTGCATAATGACAAGGGCGAGTGAAACCGCGAGGGAGGCACTGAGCCACTGGAGGTCGTGATAGTAATCAGGGGGAATGAATTGGAATAGTTTTGCGATAGATACGCCGATCAACGCGCCGATGAAATGACCGCCGATAAGCGATCTGGGTTGTGCCAGAGGACCATCAATCGACCCGTAGATCAATACGGCCGACGCGCCCTAAAAAAATGAGAACCCGCTAGTGATGAGCACGACAACTACGATATAAAAGTAGTCGACACTTGCATAGCTGGCGATTATTGATG
This sequence comes from Leccinellum albellum, assembly GCA_038090015.1. Lineage (NCBI taxonomy): Eukaryota > Fungi > Basidiomycota > Agaricomycetes > Boletales > Boletaceae > Leccinellum > Leccinellum albellum. The sequence goes on from JBBPLX010000032.1 coordinate 44,972, forward strand.
GCACCGCCCGTTGCGTGAAATAATGCGCTTGGAAGACACCTTGGATCAAGGCCAGTCCGCAAAATGTACCAATGAAGGACCAGATAGTGGTGATGGGCAATGACTGAGGACTCGGAGGGGATGGGCGGTAGCCCAACCAGTGGCTAATGAAAGGAGGGAGTCTTGAAAGTCGGTGGTGTGAAGGCAGAAGTTCCATTATGCTTAGTGATGATTTTTTGCTGGGTTTTTATATCGTTACAGAACCCCGGGTGTTGTGTGTATTAATTTGTAATCACCCGGTCGACTTGCCAAATGACGTTTGGCGTCCATCATCGTGCTCACAGAACACTGCCTTTGTATAAATTTGTATCAAAGCAGAAGAGATTTTAAGTTGGCGGTGATAATATGCACTTACCTAATTATAAACGTTGGTCTAAGTAGTACGAGAGTTACCTAAATTGAAATTCCTAGCTTTAGATCCTTCCGATGAGTAGGGTATGCTTGCTCGCAGTTGACCCCCTCACCATGACTAGGATCTAGGCTCATTGAATTTTGAATAATCAAACTGATGTAGGTGCTCTCTTTTTGGATTGAACTGGTACTGGCCCGGGCCGGCTGATAGAACATTCAACGTTCACCCGCAACCTCCTGCTACCCCAGCCTCCAGGTAATGACAGAAGTTTCAACTCACCCATCGTACTAAGCCTAACTTGCCTCGTATCAATCAAGCTCGTAGTGCTGCGATCGCATATATGCCACATGATGATGCGTCCACGCTCCACCTGGACAGTCGCAAGTCCTTTTCTTCATTGCCGCCGAGACCAATAGATCTATCACTTGCTCCGTACAGCCATATGTACCGGTGCTGCGTTGAAGACTCGGATGTCGGCGTCATCGCGATCGATATGTACTCATGCTTGAAGCTTGTAGGCGCGATCTACCACCTGATCAAGTAACAAGACTTGGGCAATAGCCTTATGCACGTTCACCTTTTCTATTTCTTTCACCGTATGTGTTTTTGTCGATATCTGCTACCTCCAGGAATAGGATCAAGGCAGTTCATGCTATGCCTGTCGGAGCCGGATCGGGAAGCACTAAATACTCTCCCAGTCAGGTTCTATGCCCCTGTCTCTACGTATACATTCAGTACATCTTAGTTGCCATCCTGGTCTTACCATTTTATCAATACGTTCCTCGTTCCGCTCCTCTCCTGCTGGGGAGTGTTCCTTGGGTTGCACCGACGCGCCAGCACCTGTCAGTCTGAGGTCTGCCCGGAGGATGAGTCTGACAGGGATCGTGTGAGGCTACATAAAACTGACTGGTGGGTAGTTTGGTACCAGCCTTGATGATCCCATATACATAAGTAGACCGAGCTAAAGGTAAAGGGTGCACGTGGGCGGAAGCGCGAGTATCGATGACACGCGGTACAGGTTTCTTTCCGCTGCTCAGCGCTGATCGCCAACACTTTCCAAGAGACGCTTGAAGTAGAAGAACTGGAGCGGTGAGCAAGTCGACTTGAAGACATTCGATCGACATTGACGAGACATGTCTAACCAGGGAGAAGAATCAACAAACCTCTAGCCACACCAGGGAGCAATGTCTATCAAAGGTGATAAAACCGAGGCCATACAATGCAGAATATTGATAGATACCTGGCAGGAACGAGCGAGACACTGGCAGTCCCTTCTCCACGGTTGACCAAAGGGACGCAAACCTGATCAGAATCGATCATCCAGATGATGTGTATTTGATGGCATTTTCTAGCTGGCGGGAAGGAAGTTGTAAGCGGTGGCAGTGAAACGAAGATTCAACGATCATGGCGAGTGGAGATGATATGGAGTGGGGGTGCCAATGGCGCTGGAAGCACCGTGATCGATCTTGTCGTGTCACAAGATGGTACTCGGTGGATCGTAGCTGGGACGAACAGGTGGTCAAGTCAGTGTAGTATGGAATTCGAAAAGGTGAACGTCAAAGCACACGATGGATTGTGTCTGGCTGTTTCCCACGGGGGAGCGACTGCTTGGGCCTTTGGAACGCGACTTCTATGTGGTCACAGTCAAGTTCTCTCCGGACAGCAAATTCATTGGGACTGCCACATATGCAAGCGAATCTGTTCAAACCTATGATAATCTGGGTACCCTCGAGGCTTGAAGGGACGGCTGCTAAAGAAACGGAGGTGAGTGGCAACGGAATTAGGACCGTTCCCACGCTTTCCTCTCCTACTCGAATCTGCCAACCCCCCCTCATGACTAGTACTTGCCAATCCATCTTTCCAACAGAACTTCTCTTACGAATTCTCTCCCTCACGACACCTAGAGACGTCATTCGATGGCGGACGGTAAGTTTATTTTCCACTGGCCCAGCTGCGAGCACAAGTCATATATCTTTATCTACCCCTCTTTCACAGGTTTCAAAGTTCTTATATGCCGTTACTTACATGCCTGAAATCTGGAAGACTCTATATGCAAATGCGCCGTTCATGCGCCCATACGAGTTGCCTCCTATTGATTGTATTGACCTGAAACTCATTGAGTTAGAGCGGTTCGCACAATCGTGGATTGAGCAACCGTTTAAGGAATCAGAATTATCATGTGTTCCGTTGGCTACGTGCATCTCATTCAGGAACCGTAATCTTCTCATTGGTGGTCGATGGTCCATCGCGTGCGAATTGGAACACCAATTTTCACTGCATGACATCTACCCCGGTCCAAAGTCGTGCAGGCTCCCGCGGGTGCTGTGGTTTCATACAGACAAGATAATCTCTTGGCGCAACATCTTTGCGATGTCAAAAGAAGGACAGTGGGTTGCGTATGTGATACTGTGGACCGAGAACACCTCACACTGGTACGTCTTCGTTCTACGTGAATCTGTGTATTACACTTTTCATTTTCTATCACCAATAGGATCCTCTTGGAGCTTTGGTGGGATGCAGAGACTGGGTCTCCGTGCAGCAGCGTTTCTATGGAGATTCCAGGCTCTTGTATTACAGACAGACATGTCGTTGGACGGGTATCATCCAGGCATTCACGGTTCATTTACCTGCCAGCTCAGTCCTTGGTGTTTGACACGACAACTCGGGTGTTCTATAAATTCCCCGCATTAACTCTTGCATTTGTATGTGGTGATCAGATTTGTGGACATGTCACAGATAACACTCATTAGCCAACAGGATCAAACAAGGTCTAGAATCCATTCCGCTTCTCAGCCTGATGTCAGTGTCAAGCTCACAAGTACACATGTGATTGTCCTTCGTGATTATTCGCGTGCACGGAAGCAGGACCCTGTTGTCGCACAAGCGTTTATTGTTCCCGATGACCAGTGTGCTGTCAAGAATGGGCAGGGGGTCCTCCACCTCTCTCACGAGGGAGTATTCGACAGTCGACAAACGGACTGCGATGTCATACGGAATTCTGTCACCGACTCCCTAACGGGATCCATCAACGTGAGGTTACTGGAGAGAAGGAAGCAGCCTGAGTGGCGATGTCCTGCTCACGAACCCTGCTGCATCGACTTGACGCTGCACAAACCACGCCTGCAGGATGTCTCGCCAATGACCATCACACGGCACGACGTTATCATGAAGGGATTCGCACCAACGAAGGAGGAGTCGGAAACGGCCTACAATAGGTGCTGGGATATCTCCGACGAAGGTTACGCAAGGGGCATATCCTTGCGCAATGATGGCACTTCAGTCTTTACCGGTACTAAACAACGGGTCGTGAAGTTCGCGATTGACGCTACTGGAGATCGCTGCGTGGTCATCTATGGTAATCACATCGTGACGGGGCCTGCGCTGAGGCGCTCTGAGGCGCTGTATCTATTTCCGTACCTTTCGTCGTTCGATGGTGGAAGAGGGATATTATCTTTCATCCGTTTCCACATCGATCCTGTTGTGTTGATCATGCGCATTGAGTAGGTCATGTTACACTTGGACTACTAGGCTTATCGGAATTGTCAGTGTTTGAATCTCGTCCGCTGATCACTAACTCCGAATCCTTCACTTGGTCGCACCACGCGTGTGCAAACCTTGGTTTGGATGAAAAGATTCTCCTTGAAAGCCAACTTCGGGGCTACCCTAGATATCGTCGAGTGGTAGCCTTCAAGGAGTAGTAGCCCGCTTACGAGTCTCCCGTATCTCTTGAAAATAGACGTACGTCAGGCATACAGTTCAAATCAATAACTTCTCCCGACCGTCCGCTGCAGTCTGGTGACCCACCTGCTAGTATGGGGTTACTGCGTCGAGAGTGGCAGACCGTCAATATTAGCCTTATAGTGGGCTGTTCAATCATCACCAGGCTGAGTAGGTCCACTACCCACAACTTGAATACAGATAGTCGTGAAGCAAAGTGCACCTCGCGACGTCATAGCGTTCAAGACGGGCCGTGGGTGAAGTGTACATACTGCGGCACTCCATACTGCATGCCTATCTCTCCTTTTTCCCTTGCATCATCAAATGCAGACAAACTGTGAGGCAAGCAAGGAGCTTCCGTTTTAAAACAAGCAGTCCTGTGTGTGGTGTTCCCAGTTTTCTACGTACCCATGTCAATGTTAAGGTACATATTGGGTGACGTGGAAGCATAGTCGTGTCCCTGGCATAGATCAAAGCGGCCGAATAGACCGCGTTGACCCCACTCAGGCTGTTATTGTTACAAATGTTGGTCGACGGTAACTTGAGGAAATTCTACCGTGATCATAGTACTCTGATCGTTAGTCATCCTCCACGTGCAGTGTGGTCAGGATCGCGTCGAGCTGACTGTTCCCTCCGAGCCTCACGATTTCCGCTTGGACCTTGACAATGGAATGGGATCCCCTGCGATTCAATCTCAGGGTGTACGTACCTCTTGTTCAAGCTCTCTCATTATCTTCAACGTATAAGTGAACGAGCCCGTCTGATTTCGTAGGTGGGAGATGGTATGATGCTTCAACGTCGGAGTCGTGGGTCGCTTTTGGAGCACGTCTGTGGTTCGGAAACCAAGCTTTGCATTCCGTGAAAGGATGACCGAAATTGCAAACTTACTCAGTATCACGCGGTTGCTCTCGTCTGCTCGTACTCCGTGGACGATTGGAAACGAGAATTTGCCCTCAGTGAGGTCTTCTGCGAACCCTTTGTTCTTCGAGTACTGCAATGTGCCCGATCATGAGTTATCCCTTAATGATCTCAAAGGACGACGAGGCACACCTCTGTACTCTGCAGATTCATATAGTCGTCTCTAATCTGAAAGTACACCCCGATCAGATTAACTAGATGGACATAATCTCTAGCGGCGACGATCATCAACAATACCTCGGATAAAGAAAAAAAAAGGACTCTTACACGGTCACGTTCGTGGTCGCACATGCCATCATTAACTTGACAGCGATCCTGAACAAACCTCCGGTTTCTGGACAAACACCAAATGTCAGCGCAATCATTGAACGCCCCGACAAAACACTACGGCTCAACTGTTGTTCACCATAGCGACGTACTCCTGCTCGGTCGGGCATTGCAGCGTGTCCCGCCAAAATATCTCGAGCCCCTGTCCGCGATGGAGGGACAACAGCTCCTCTGTGACCACCAGATCCAGATCCCTATTTGTCACGACCCTCTGCGCTCCGTCTGAGGGCCCTGGACGAGAGCCATCACCACTGGGCCTGAGCGCTGCGAGCTCCTTGTACGCCAAGAAGTACACATAGTTGGCCGTATTGATCGTATGCGGAACGCCGTAGATGCGGTGCGCCACAGGCTGACCCCGTCGGAGCTGCGCCCCGTCCTCGATATCGTCGACCATAAGACTCGCACTGTGCAGCATGCGCACGACGCGCGCTATCACGGAGAGCTGCTCACGCGGGACGTTGAGCCAAAGGTTGAACGCCTCGATCAAGAGGGATCGGATCTCCTTGCCTGGCTTGGAGCAAACATACGAAAAGGGCTCGAGGATGATGGTCTCGGATGACTGAGGCCACTCTTGCGGATTGTAGAGGGGGAGGAGGAGGTCTGAGAGAATGGTGCTGGTTGACGTCGAGTCCATCTGATGCTGATGTGCGATGGTAAAGGAGAACCAAAATGGCGCGCCGGGAGCTGCGGTGCCTTACTTCGTCCGAACCGTACTTCCCACGATCAAGTGGATCCCACCAATCATCGAAGAGCGGAACTCTGTTCCGCCGTCAATTATATCTAGATTCTCGAGCTCAGTGGGCGACGGAAAGACTAGTATTAGCCGAGGAGCGCCGTGTGAGAAAAATGAAGAAATTCGTCCTTTTCGTACGTACTACTAGCAGTGTTTGTCTGCCCATTCCTTTTTACCTTCCCCGGTTTACTGCTTACCCCACTTCTCACACGATGTATATTCTGCAGAATCCACATGAGGCAAACCCACCGGACTACAACGCAGACAGATACGCACCCGTTCGCAAACAGTTGGTTGACCCTTTCAACATTGATCACGCTGCTGCAGCCCCTCGATATATGGCATATCCAGAATGCTCTAGATAGGCAGGGGTGGCATTCCCAACGAAACCATGAAGCCGAACTCCTTGTTCGAGAGCAGGCACGGAAAGAAGAGGAAGAGGAAGCAAAGAGGGAAGAACGGAGGAAATACCCCATTAAGTTCCTACCTTATGCAGACGCTCCACCTTCAAGTTCTTCAACGATTCTTCAAGTTATTACGCCATTTCCCCTCGTCTTGCACAAGCTACGCAAAGGCAAATACGTACCACTCTATTTTTTTTTCACTAATAAAGGCCTTGCTGATGCCCAAAAGATTTCTCCGGTGGACGAAGACACAGACGATAAAGTACCACCACCACATTCCTTTGTCTCAATACTTCTCTTGGGAATAGCTCGATGAGGCAACGCATCGGATCTTCCAAGCTATGAGAGAAGCTAACTGGCCTCAAGAACAAGTTGATGCTATGTTCGACTTCTGAATGACACTTAGCGCATACGAGTGGCGCCATAACGGACAAAACTGCTCAGCAAGCCCTCATTGTATACCAAGCTACCTACCACAAACGAAGCCACGACACCTGCCTTTAATCCCAAATAAGGAAGCCTCGTCCGCATCAAGCAAAAACTCCAGAGCCTGAGAGGCAACTACTTTTAGATCTCCCAAGCTGACTTTCTCACTGTCCCTCGTATTTAATTCTGATTCATTTTACATGATCTCCCATCTTGTTAACCAATCCATTTCTTTGACTTTACGCGAATCACGCCTGCCTGCGCCCTTGGGCTGGCCTCCTACATGGCGCATCGCGTACACCCACTCCACCCATAACACCACGCCTATGTCCCACTCATGGCTTCCATGATTCACAACACGCAAATCCACATCTTAGACATTGCCCCGTGCAAACATTTACTGCCGTGTCACACTCCCCCCTCCTGATCCCCTCCCACCCATTTCATTCTAATACTCCAGGCCACGGATAGGTTCCTCGGCAACAAGGCAATGGCATGCGCATCAACCGTAGCTATAAACCACCCTAAAAACCACCCTAACATCGCTACCCCAACTGTCCATCGCGGTGCCGTTTCGTATATCGAAAACACTACCCTCCCCCTTAAACGTCCACCACTGTCTACCGACAACTTCCAACCTCGGTATGAACGTCAACGACCCGTTCGAACCGCCAACCCCGCACCTACTACTGATGCAGAGCTACTACCTCCATGTATTATATACCTCAGCATAGAACCTCACGACAGACTCGTCGTCGAGTGCAACAGAGAACGGACCTGGGATGACAAATATCAAACCTTTGCAAAGCGAGTCAACCGCGTACTCGTCGCCCGCTCCAAGTGGTAGCGACGCAGAAGTTGCTCCGCAGGAGAACTACTCACATGCCCACATCTGTGCTGGATGTGGATCTGTTACTCGTGGTGCTGTTCGATGCCCCCGCGTCCAGAAGCGCCTGAGCGCGAACTTTGTATAAACCAGAAGAACTACATACTTGCCCGAGCTTAACTCCCACTTGCAGAGACATACTCGACCCTTACATACAGTTTCATAGTTGACTTCCTTACCATCCTCCGATTACAACCCCCCACCTACGCCTACCACGCACAGCTAGATGTGATAGTACAAAAGGAAAACTAGATACATCGGACCTTACCCCCTTAGTCTCACAGCCCAAACGCATAGACATCCACTCAGCGGACCACTCGATGTGTGAGCGCCGGCGCTCATCCCCAGTCAATATTATCCAGAGTACTATGTACGACTAAATATATGATAATACATCACAGCTCCCCATTCACTACATCCTGCAATATTGGCCGTCCCTTCAACACCCCACCCCTTACCGGCGTCCTCGCCTTCTTCGACGGCGTTCTCGTCGTCAGTGCAAGTCCATCTCCCTCCCTACCCCCCAAACAGATCAAACCGTCATCCGCAGCTCTCTTCCCGCCCTGCTTCCCTCCCACGAACGCAGTGATCTCGGGTGGCTCCAACGTTGGATGCTTCTTCTCAGCGGCCTCAGCCAGCCGGAGCACCCACCGCCGCTCGTCCATCAGCTCTAGAAACTCGGCCAGTAACGACGTCGCGCCGAGCGTCTTCCGCGAACCGATGATGATCAGCTTCGACTGCGCGCGCGTAAACGATACGTTGACACGTCGCCAGTCCTTCAACAAGTCACCAATCTGTGAAAGGGATCACGTTAGTTCCAAAACATGCCAAGGTAGAACGGACGCGTCGAAAGGCGCGTACGTACCTGTTTGTGATCGTTCGATCGCACCATCGAAATGATCACACAGTCCTTATCTCTCCCCTGACTCTTGTCTGCTGTCCATATCTCGATCTGCTTCCTCTCCTGCAATAGATGCGAGAGCAGCTTGATCTGCTGCCTGTACAGCGACATGATCCCGATCTGCCGCTCCTCGACGCCGCTCCGCAAGAAAGCCTCGACGATCTGGTATACGAGCTTTCCCTCCACTTCATTCTGGACCAAGTCCCCCACGCGCGAATCGAACGCTGGTACACAATCTGTGTCCACGAAGACAGCTTTGCAGCTGGGTCACAGTCAGTCGGTTTAAAGCATGCAAGAAAGAAGACGGTAATTACTTACTTTTCGTCCAAGAGTCTTGCTAGCCAACACTGGTTATCGTCACACAGACATCCACCCACTCCACGAAGGGTATCAATATATCTCTTGTCAGGCAGCGCCAGACTGCGCTTCGCAACCTCTTCCGAACCACACCGAAGGCGGTCCCCATAGATGAGCTTGTTAGACAAGAGCATGATATCCTCATTCATGCGGTATTGATGCGTCAGGTCTACGACCGCATGTGGGTGGGCTTCGGAGAGTCGCCGGAATAGCGACGTCTCTAGACCACCCTTTCTTGCGGCGGGATTACGGACCTGAGAAAACATGTCAACTCCTGGTCATGTCATGACGCAAGAAACAGTATAATCACCAGTGGCGGAAGCTGAAAGTGGTCTCCAACGAGCACGAACTTGTCCGCGAAGCGCAGTGGACCAAGGCAGGTAGGCAACGTAATCTGGGATGCCTCGTCCACGATACAATAATCGAATGTCCGTCGAGAGAACAGAGGGCTATGGTAATCTCAGCACCTGCTCTCGAATCATCGAGCAACTCAAAACTCACTGATCGATCGTCAAACATGTGGTAGCTACGACAGGTGGCGACATGATTTGGTTCTCAACTTGTTCGATGGTCTTTGCGGACTTCCTCTCTGCCTCTGTAAACTTGCGGACTTCTGGGTGAACCTAAGCAGCCCATCATTACAATCCCCTGGATCACATGCATTAAACCGACCTTGTCCACGTTGCCCAACCTCAGAATCCTGTAATCGTCATCCTGAAGCTTGAGCAGGATCGTATCCACCGCAGAGTGAGTGTACGACGTCAACAGCACCGTCTTTCCCATAGCCACAAACGTCCGAATGAGCGCCGCAATCACGGTCGTTTTCCCAGTCCCAGGCATCCCGAGGATCAACGCGTAATCGTTGGCGCTGAGCGCGCGTGTCACCGCCGCCATCTGACCCAAGTTCAGCTGGCCCGTCGCGGCGACGTATTCAGGAACATCGCGCAGCGTGTCCACCGTCGCCTGTTCATCCTCGAATGTTGGTCTCCGGAGATCCACAACTAGCTCGAGCCGTTTCGTGTCACCGTCGGCGTAAAACAATCGTGCGAGGTTGTCCCGAATGCGACCCATCCCAAACATCTCATCTCTGTCGATTCGAAACACAGGTCGGATCCGCGCCCGGGACTTGCGTAGGACCTGTAGGCGTGCGGCAATCTTTACCACGTCAAGTTCGTGGTCAACGTTCAAGACGACCTCTTGGGGTGTGAGGTCCACGATGAGGCCTCGGGCGAGTGCAAGGAGTTCTGGATCAATGGAGACGACGACGACATCACCCGTGCTTATGTGGCCATTTAATAGAGACGGACTCTGGAAAGCCGGGTCATTTCCGCGGATAAACCGATACGTGTATCGGTACCGCTCCGCAGCATTTGGTATGATATTGGGGGGGATGAACGTTTTGTCGATGACCATGGCATCGAAACATCGACCCTTCTCTTCTCGTTGTCCTGCCGTCATCGTCCAAAGTTCTTTTCGGAACCGGATACCGTCTTGCTCTTCGAAAGCTATCAATGCTTCCCATCGCTTGAAGAATTCCGCTTGGGCGGACGTCAAATGCGAAGCCTTGGCATCATAAATCCCTGCAATTGGCGACGAATCGTCGATCACATTCTCGACAGCCTGTAGGTCATGTTAGCGAAGAATCCTCCGAGGACCGCCGGTACTTGCCTTGCGGTACAACATGCAGGCATCGAGCTCAAAGCACTTTTTACACGCATGTTCATCATCGATCGTGGGTGGCAAGAAAGGCTCGGGAGCCTTACCCTGATTCACACGGCGCATTGTGAACGCCGCCATCTCGTTTCTTGCATCGATGAGGCCCCTCAGTTCGTTTCTACTTCGAGGGACCCTCACGACCTCCTCACTTTGAGTATAATAGAGCAGCCCACTGGGGACTTGGACTCCGTACCGCTCCTCGGCGAGAAGAGTGTATAACATTGTCTGTGCGCGGTGTTCCATGCCCCCGATGGACCTTCCCGTTTTGATCTCGAACGGTACGGTGTGCGTATTCAGTAAGGGTTCTCGCGTCCCCGGAGTGCTCTCAGAAATGATAGCTTGGACACTTGCGTCGAGCTTCCCTTTGAGACCATAGGTGGGAGACCATATATCCTCCTCGACATCATGTAAAGAAGTAATGGCGAGACGCGAATTCTGGTTAACTGACGCTCGGGTATTGGTGAGGATGGCCTCGGGCTATGATAGAAATGTTTGTGATAATGATTCATGGTGAGGAAAGGGCCTACCTTGGGCTTGTCTGCGATATAGCGCTCGGAGAATACTTTGAGACCTTTAGAACGAAGCTTGACTTCCCGTTTGGCATCCTCGATGGTAACGCCAATTTTTACAATCTCTGGAAGGCTCTTCATAACGCCACGTTCGATCAAATCTTCGACGTAGAATTCATCCCATTGCTGGGTAGCAAGACACGTTTGCATAATCTCATGCAGCATATTACCCCACAGGAGTGCGGGCGAGACGTCAGACGTTGACCGTATTAGGGAAGATAAAAGAGGTTTGCGCCTGCATTGTGTGGCATTTGAGAGCGCAGTCGCTGTCATAAGTAGATCCGGATGAAGAATGAAAAGATTCTCATGATATGAGATCGTGATGGAGCCCTTTGAGTCAAATTGTCCTAGGATATTGATGATATCGCCTAAGTAAATGGACTGGTCGGAACTTCTGACAGGGTTATAGTTATCGTTCGCACCTTTTCGTACGTCAGATTCGGCCCAGTCATCCTGAAGTATAACCGAGCGCGCGTGTCCGTGTGGCTGGGTTTTCACCAACAATACCTGTTTGCATTGTCAAGAGAATCTGAGTGAAGAAGGAAGAGGCTCCGACCTTGGAGCCAAGTTGTATGTGCTCGTCTACAGCTTCGACCATACAGCGCGCAGTGGGGGGCTTGGCATAAGCTATTTCCGGGACAACAGCAGACTTGCCATGCTTGTTGCGCTTACGACCAGGCGTGAGAAAGTCGTTTTCCATGTCCTCCCAGTCCCAAGTCTCGGCTCCGTCGACGAGGGCAGACAGACTTAAGTTGAGGTCTTGATTTTGGAGGTACCCGGACGGCACTGAACAAGCGTGGCCAGGAGTCATCGGTCGTTTAACAGGTGAACGTTGACGTTTGTGGGGCGACCGCTGGTACCTGCCATCAGACTGTGCATGCACGAGAATAAAAGGTCCCATACCTTGGACGGACTTGCTCTCTTCTTTTTGGGTGTCATGAAATCCGCCTCCATGTCCGTCCAGTCCCAGTCCTCTGCACCATCCAGCAGGGCGGACAAGTCGTCTGTATTATCTGTCAATTTGTGCTTCCTAGGTGAGCGTTTAGCACAAGGGGGCGTCTTAGACATGGTGGACGTGTCCAAGCCATCAAAGAGCGTCTGCATAAACGCATCCTCTTCTCGTGTCTCAACAGCCATGGTCAACGCGACGCGTTATTTGTCTATGCTTGTCCGTGTCCATATAAGATGGATTTACTAACTCCGTGAACTATCTTATCCGATTTGCTTCATCACCGATCAGAAACCATCCCTAGTCCAATCCTTGTGTGGTTAGACGGGATAAATGCTCAGGGATACCGTCATGGTCTGAAATCGAGCCGTAGCGTAATACACTGTATACGGTTGCGCTGACGCCAGTCTAACCTCGTCCGGAGACACAATTGACACCCGAGTGACCCGACTGACTTGAGGTATAGACTCGTCCGAGTCTGCGACTGATATCGTCACAGGCTTCCAGAAGCAGACCCATTTGTACGTCCACCTGCGTACCTCCGACGTGCGTGTGTCTTTGTATTAATTCCTCGTGACTGGCACATCATCGATCGATCGATCATTGACGGCGTCACCGCCTTGACCGGACCAGACCAAAAAACCATTAGTCACCACACCACCAGGCGAACGGTGTCCCTGCCTCGTGCACGTCCAAGTCTGTTCTTTTACGCGTTATATATCACCAATCGGGAAACGAAAAAAAAAAATGGAAAGAAAAAACGAACGTTTGACCGTCATCCTCGGCATCACCTCAGTTTACCGCCGCGCCTTGCACTGCAACGCGCAATCAACGTGTAGTTGCTTCACTTCGCAGGGTCAACCGCGGGTCAAACTATTATACAAATCCTCCATCCGCCTGCCCACCCATCCGCCTCGTGTTCTTCATGCTCACCCATGCAAATGCGTCGCTTGTACAGCTTCTAAGTTTCATTGCTCCAACTTTTGCCTCGACTCGGAGAAATAGCCAACCTTGAAGGTAGAAGCACGTCTCCCAGAAATAGTACCTTCTCGCAGCGGTACCAACGACACAAGCATCATGGGGTCCGCACAGTTTAGTTGCTGCGTCTCGCCACCTGGACGCCGCTCCCACCCCTACCTCGGATCTCGAAGTACTATAGGCCCTAGTTCCGATCCAGTCCATTGATGCCACTGGCTCCAAATTCAATGCAGTCACATCAAAGACTTGGTCTCCCGTCAGGACAGTCCACCGAAGTCGGATGTCCACACGCCACGTTGAAGGACGGTCCGAACAGCCAATTGAATGATATCAATCGCTCTCAACTCACCCTCCCTTCTACCGGCAAAGCGGACGTCAGGTTCTCGTCCCTCACACCCCTATCGATCGAAGCAAACCCTGGACCGTTGAGGCTGGGGCTCTGAAGCCAGCAGATTGAAGGCCTGACATGCTGCAGATGGCGTGCCCTGTGATTCCTGTCAATCCTTGGCGGTGGCTTTGGTCGGCTGACCGACGTCTCGCTGACGACGAGGCCTAGCAGTTTGCAGGATAAGACATAACAAACCGTCCTATCTTATGTAAAAAACATCTACCCGTATGTCTGCTTTATTTTTCGCTTGGAGGGCATCTGGCGATCGTCAAGGAAACAAGACTGGGAGTAGGTTTGCCCTACGATCGTTTTACTTATCATAAATCCCTTCACCGCCGGTACACTCTGTGTAATTACGTGTTTGACCAAACCGCAGAAGCACGATAACGATCGATCAATATACTTTTATCAGCAATCCATAATCGTACCGGGCCTGACGACGGGTACATAATCGCCATCACTATCCTATCGGATGCGGGAAACACCATGTCCAGTGAACGTTCTACGTTCAAAGTCCACATCTGCGAGATTCGAACAACGGAAAACACTGGCAAAACACATGACGAGCCAGAATGGAGTGAAAGATGGGAACATTAAAGCGCATACTTCCGTGTTACATAATCTTTGAAGAAAGTAACATCATTAGTTATGCACGTCAAGCAGGAGGGGATCGCAACGTACGAATCTGTTTGGGTCCGTGGGGTACAAGTGCGACGAAGACGTACTCTTCGAACCGTCATTCAAGTTGGCGACAAAGTCGTCGAACGCAAACTGGTCGAAATTAACGTCCAACATGAAGGGCGTGTCAAATAGGTTTTGCTCCACCTCTGGCGGTGCACGTGACCCCCTGGAGGCCGCTGTAGGAACGGGGAATGATGCGGACGTTGAGGGGGTGATTCCCATCGGGATGGAATGCACCGTTTGGTAACCAAATGTTGACGTCATGGAAGAGCCATGGCTCAAGGCGCCCGCGGACGACTGTCCATAGGCAGGAGTAGAACCAACAGACCCTGGAGGATATTGGAAGTGATATGTGGCAGAGAAGATGTGTGCAGGGCGAGGACGTTGCGAGCGGTCCTGAGGATCAGGGAGACAATATACATCTTGGACGATAGTGTATAAAGTGGGGTCTGTGTACGAAGTTAAAGCCGACCCACAGATGGGCGGAATGGGTGATGCCTACCTGCGGCTTCGCAGAGGACGTCCCAATATTTGGGTACGAGCGTCGTATTATATAGTGCAGGTTCAGTGCCGGGCGCTTGACCTGACGACGAGGAAAAATATGGTCCGACATATTCGAGCATTGTATGCTCTGCGTGGACGGGTGCTCCGTCCAGGCAAACAATGTAGGAGGACTTTCCGTTGACAGGGCAGGGGGAGACAAAGGTCACTGTAGGATCGATGTGACGGATGTGACGCACGTCCGAAGGACGGGAGCTAGAATTGGACGTTGATAAGGTGGTGATAGATGAGGGGCCATGACCCATTGAAGACAAGAGTGATTGGTGTGGAAGGATGTCGATGTAGACAGGCATCCGCGATTCAACGGATTGACGAGAGTTTATCTGAGAGAGGCGAGGCATGACGGGGCTCGTTGGGGTGACTGGGGAATCTGAAGAGGAAGAAGCGGAAGAGGTCTCCCAAGATATACTGGAAACCGAGGGGCTGGAAGATGAATCGTCCCAAGAAGTCGACTGGAATACGGGAACCCGCGCATCGTAAGTGCCGGTGCGTAACCGTGTGTGATAGCAACGCGTCAATACATCGATCACTGTGGTATATGACAAATACAAACACAAACAAAATTTTATGAGCATAACTTTATGAGGGTCGTCCGCACATGGACCGCGCGGCGATCAGTGGCACTTACACTGGCGGCCCTCGGGTGTGTCTCTAAGCTGTTGCAAGCGGCTACCTACTTGCTTGGCAGATCTGTATTTGCCTGTGGTATTATGGATATAGTCGGATATGAAACGATTGCGCATTGGGTAGCGGCCCAGAATTCGTGTTTCCCGCGAGTCAGCAGGTTCATATTCTCGGAGAGCTGTGTGTCAAATAATGAAAGATGTGAGAATCGTGACACACACGCCGATTTGGACGTACCCTTGAGCATGATCGCTTCGAGATAAGGTGGCCACACTGCTTCCGATTGACCCTTTAAGGTCTTCCAGGTTTTCCTAGACTTGAGAATGATCTGCAAGATGTCGTCCACGTTGTACTCGGGTGAAGAGGAATCGTGTGCGCTGCATGTTCGCAAGGGAATAACCGCAGACTCCGCAGGGGGAAGCGGCAGAGAGCGATAACTACCTGCGACATCGGAACATCGTGTGATGTGACTCGTCAGACGGAACGGGGGGCTAGGATACATCAGAGGGGCTCAATATGAGAGCAGACCCATCGGCGGGAGAGGATCATAAATAGGAGAGAAAGGGGGGGCTCCGACGGCAATGGTCAAGTTCAGTTTGCCGGAGCTACCTACTTAAAAAAGGACAGCATTCAATACCCCCAGGTTGTGCAGTTGATGAATCTACCGCGTATGTGCATATCGTAACGGCGTTGGGAAACAATGGAGACGCTCGCCCATTTGGGCATACAAGCGGCGGCCCAAGACTCGGACGCAGTGACCTGGACCTCGCTAAAATTTCTTTTATTTGAGCATCAAGTCTGTCACTGCACGTTCAACGAGCTAGAGTTGATGAATTCCATGTAGCGAAGGAGGGTAATCAATAACAAATCAATAACACGGAATGGAGGAGCAGTTGGCAGGAAAGGAAGGGGACTTGCCAATATTGCCGTGGATCTCGATGAATCTCAGATGGTTTACTTTGTCTCCGGCGCTGGCCATACCCCGGACTCGGCAATTGCCACAATCACCACGCCCCTTCCGTAAATAGATTCATTCATTTGCTGATCGTTTCAGGAGGCTCACACGCACGGCTCTCCTTCCTTGACTCGTCTTCACCCCATGTCCAATACTGCCACTGAATATCACTATTATGGACATTGGGTCGGGAGATTGACCTGAGGCTGTCCATAGCGCGCCACACGAGAACGTGGAACAACGCGACCAGTAGACTCGGAGTTCTTCGACACAAACAAGAGATATTACAGTGCCACCCTTGTTCTCTTTCTGCCCTGTTTCAACAAGCAATTTCCTAGCACAAGCCACCCGCCACGAACCGAGAGAAAAATATTATATACCTCTTCAGGTTCAAAGTCTACACTTCCGACACGCTGGTGCACGCGTTCCGGTGTGCGGGAATCCGTCTGATGGGCCAAGTTTCAGTCTGAACATGTCAGAATTCAACATTGTTTCTGCTGATCGGCGGCCACATCGGCCAAACTTCTCAAACATTGACCCGTCCTCGCAAGGTCCTCCCGCAACCTTCCGGTGAGTGACGCCGAGACATATAGGACGGCTATTGGAAGCTTTGCATCGTGCGTTCAGGCATCTGCTTAGGTACACCCCACGATTCCATATTAATGCATTCAAATATTTCGCCGGCTTGTCCGAGGCGTTTCACTCCGGCGACGTCTGGGCGCGGTCATGACCATCATGATGCATCACATATGAGATAGTGCACGGGTAATCAGATCTAGATGTTCACCGGGCATGTGCAAAGACCAGTGTATTAGCCATGGATCGATAATCAGCATATTGGCATCGGGTCCCCTGAATACGGTGAGACGAGCCTGGCGGTGTACACCAATCCTTCCCCGAAACTGCCCAGGTGCAGTGCCAGCGGAAATGCCTGGGTGGTTTAAAAGAATAAGCTATATGAAGAAAAAACCATCAACTTATCTGCACGACACCCCATGTCAGCATACGGTACGTATTTTAATATCGTCCGAGTTTGGTCACAATGAGGAAGTAGATTTTAGGTCGGTTCCCGCAGGTAGTTCCCCGTTATGAACCATACACGAGAATGGCGTAATAACCACATGCAGAAACATCGACGTCATTGCTGCAGCCTGTAAGCGGGTGCCGCGAGCTCAAATTTGAAGTACTTGAAGGGGTCCAGATGCGGCTGAACCGTAATCTCGGAACTTGCTTGATCGACGTAAGAAAAACCTATACTTACCTTGTCTGCAACCTCTCGGTTGGGTGACTTGGGTCTGCGCATTCAGCGATGAGATGGGATATCAATGAGATGCGAATGGTCATCATAATATCGGATGATAAAATACGACGGTTCTCCAGCAAACCCTGCTGCGATGAGGTGTGACACGGTATAATCGACCCCATCACATGACATCACTTATAAAGGCATCCGGGCCGAGACCCGGCAAGAAAAGTTTCCATATCAGCCAATCGGAGCTCAATCTGAGTTCATCGAATAACTAATAGAATTAATCACGGTTGCGCAAAAAACGAACTCTCTTAGGTCTACGTTTTCCTCAAATCTCTTGGAAATTCCCCATGGTTTCCTCAATTATGACCTTCAAGATTCGAGGTTTTATACGTTCAACATGCTCTCCCAATACCTGCGCAGGCCGTTGCCCAGTTGGTTGGGTTTCACGTGTTGATAAGGTCACGAGCGGACGTGAATAGCTCAATGATTTCTCAAGCGCTGATCCCATGCGCGAACATTTAATTGCAGTGCCGCCTGTTCCCTCGGGGCTGCGAGCCTCACTGCTTGACCTCGATGTCGCTGTCGCTGTCCAGCGCCTCCTCAAGGCTGATAAGACCGGCTGTAGGCTCTCATCGGGTGCTGGCAAATACCCCTCCACAGGATGGCTTGTTATTAAATCCTCCTAGAGCCTCATACCTCGAGCAGGTGACAGAGTTCACCGGTTCTTCCTCCCGCACATCGTATGCGTTGGGCTCCGCGAGCAATTCTTCCCCTCCGCTCTCTCAATATCTACACGAGAAGGCGTTCAATGTGGCTTCCGTCCATCCTGAAGATCTGAATCCGAGATCCCCGGCTTATCGCAAGCATCCAATCTTTTCTCGCCCCATCTTTTGGATCATTGGATTCGTCGTCTTTGCTATCGTAGTTGTGGCAGTCGTCGTTCCTGTCTACTTCTTTGTTGTCAAGCGACACTCCACTGGCAGTTCTACGTCGAGTGCCAGTAGTCCAGGTGGTTCTGGGAAGGGAGACACTCCGACGACTGGCGGTAACGGCTCGGTTGTCACGACTTCTGATGGTACAGCGTTCACGTATATCAATAATTTTGGTGGCTTTTGTGAGTCTGTATGACCTTTCCATTCTCCGAGAGTACTATAATATGGAATTTATTGGGGGCTTGTTGTCAATCCATCATCTCCGTCGAAGCTCATACAACTAGCGCCGCTACAGCAACCAGCGGCAATTATTCCTCCACTTCCGCCGCTAACTGCTTCTGTATTTGTTTCCTAGACGTACAATATTCTTTCTCACGCCATATTTCTCTCCAAATGATCATACCCATTGACTGATACAGTTTCATAGGGGTGTACGATCCTGAAGATCCTTTCAATAATAACGCTCAACCAAACTCATGGACACCACCGTTAAACACAAGCTGGACTTGGGGCCAAGACAAAGTTTATGGGTAGGTTCTTATACCTCGTGGTGTATACCGTAATGAATATCGAACCCGCAGCGTCAATCTGGGAGGACTGTTTGTTCTTGAACCATTCATTTCCCCTTCGTTGTTTCAGAAATATCCTGCTGCTGTAGACGAATGGACATTGAGCACCCTCATGGCTAATGATACTGCCAGCGGTGGTTTAAATCAAATTGAAGACCACTACAACACGTTCATTGTAAGCGACCTGCATCCTTTTAATAGGCTGATGTGCTCACGTTAAACGCATGCGTCACAGACAGAACAAGACATTGCGGAAATTGCTGGAGCTGGACTGAATTGGATCCGCTTACCGATTCCATTCTGGGCTATTGAAAAGTGGGATTTCGAACCCTTCCTGGAGAAAGTCTGCTGGCCGTGCGCATGTCTTCATATCATTGAGATCTGTTGTCTGATTGGCCTTATCAGGTACATCTTGCGTGTTTTGCAGTGGGCACGGAAATATGGCATAAGAGTCAATTTAGACTTGCACACTATCCCCGGCTCGCAGAATGGTAATGCTTGGTCGTTCATCCAACTATACGTCGGTTTTATTCACTTTTGTGCCCTCTGAAGGTTACAACCATTCTGGAAAAGAGGGCACCGTCAACTTTCTCAATGGTGTTATGGGTTTAGCTAATGCCGAACGTGCGCTGGATTATATCAGAGTCATTACCGAGTTCATTTCCCAACCCGAGTGGCAACCTGTTGTTCCGGTTTTCAGCATCGTAAACGAGGCTCTGGTATCCACCATCGGCCAAGACCAGATTACATCTTTGTGAGATTCGTTCATCACTTTTTATTCTGTTGATTGGTCATTGAGCATTCTCTTTTCAGCTATCTCCTGGCATATGACATGATTCGTAACATTACTGGTATTGGTGAAGGTCACGGTCCGTATATTGCTATCCACGATGGTTTCCTAGGCGTGGGAAGTTGGGCGGGCTTCCTGCAAGGGTCAGATCGCATTATTCTCGACACGCATCCATACTTCGCCTTCGATGGCAATTCAAATACACAGCCAATCGCTACTGGTACTGGTCTTCAAGCAGGTGGGATCTGGCCACAGACTGCTTGTAACGCATGGGCAGATAGCATGAACGCAAGGTGCATTTGACGGATCGATTGGCCATTCCGTCGTCTCATGTTCTTCCACACAGCCAGTCTGCTTTTGGGATAACCATCGCGGGCGAATTCAGTGATGGATACAATGGTTGTGGGCTCTTTTTGACGGGCACAACTGGAACAGCGAGCTTTGGACCATCGTGCTCATTGTTCCTGGACTCATCTCAATGGAATCAAACGATGAAAGATGGTCTTATGGAATTCACCCTCGCTTCTATGGATGCACTTCAAAACTGGTTCTTTTGGACCTGGAAGGTTCGCCGTGTTCTCTGATGCTTCTCGAATATACAATTATTGATGAGGCTTGAGTAGATCGGGAATTCGTCCACTACAAATATAGTTGAATCGCCCCTCTGGTCCTACCAACTCGGTTTGCAAAATGGATGGATGCCGACGGATCCGCGGACAGCACTTGGAACATGCGAAGCCCTTGGAGTCTCGCGACAGCCCTTTGCTGGTCAATACCAATCCTGGCAGACGGGTGGCGCTGGCGCTGGAACCATTGCTGCAAGCTCGATAGCCACTTTTGGTCGGTATCCACCCTCATCTATAAATGGTTTAACGCCGGGTGCAAACCAAGAACTTCTCCCCACTTACACGTCCACGAGCGCCATTCCCTCCCTGCCTCCCCCTACGTTCAGTCCTAGTCCGACCGTCAGCGTCGGCGGCGGATGGTATGACTCCGCTGATACTGGTTTAGCACCTACAGAGGTGCAAGGGTGCAGTTACCCCAGCGCTTGGAATGCGGTCAGTTCTCCCATGCCGACAGCACTTTGCCCGCCTGGCACAGCCACTCCGGCAAGTGTGAGCACGATTCCGTCGGCTACAACACCTTCATCTGCTTCTGTGACTACAGCACGCAAAGCACGGTGATCGGCTACGGACACCACGTTTAAATGAGCTGTCTTGGACTGATTAGTATCGAGATAGCATATACAATCGCGGTTACCCATGCATGTTGGTATTCATTGGACGTTCGAACTTGAATGACATGTGGTCATTTATTAGCGCTACTGCGGGTTGCTCGAAGAATTTTTTGAGTTATCTGTACGGGGTGTGCATTTTCCTCCTTGGGATTTGGTAATGATCTGATTGAAAGTCCTGCCACCACTGCAGAGCAGCAGGAAATTGGCCTATCCAGTCGCAAATGCGTCGCTTTGCCTGGACTAACACTACGCCACGTCACATTGCCGTGGTGATGTATGCCTCAGGCCATCACGAATATGAAACCCTTCCTAGCACAGCATCAGAGACTTTTGCACCCCCGGTGTCAGGGACATGTCGTAAATGCTCCTATGGAAGCCTTATCTGCAAACTCCCGAGCAATATTTCTCACGTGATCGCGTAGTAGCTTTGATGAGGATTGGGAAATGGCGAACGAAAAACGGTGCTTCCTGCGCCGTTCTGAAGGCCTAACAGCGAGTTCGTCAACCCGAGGTGCGACCATTCTGCTGACTGGCGTACTTCTCATGAGAAGGTGCTCGTTTCTTTTTTTAAAATAATCTTCCTCGAAATTTGATCATATGGTGTAAGTTGGTTTAGTGTTTAGGGATTCATATAGAACGCGAGAATACGGCACCATCACGAGTTAGGTCCCTCCTTCTTTTTTTCTTCAGTGGCATGGGATTCTTACCGTCCGTTTGTACGGTGGGAAGAACGTGGTGATATTTAGCGCACGGACATGAATGTGCTGGCAAACCTCCGACAGGGTTTTTGACGTGCATCATCTCTTCTTGGTGTTTGTTATTCCACTCTTTGCCGCAGTCGAAACCAATACCATGGGAAATGAACATAGCCGACGACAAGACGGCGGTGAGGGTTCCATGGGATGCGTCGTGGGATGGGAGGAGATCGAGGTAAGGATTTGAACTCACGTCTAGACATGGAAGCGCGTGTTGATGCCAATGCTGATGCCAACTACCGGGCTCCCTGCGCGTTTGCGACCTGATGGCAAATCCAGATTGTGCGGTCACAAGAACTTTCCGCACCAGCTTGTCGTTCAACATGAGGTATGTTCTTATGATGTTCGTCCGCCGCATCACAACACGGCACAAAAAAGCCCGAGATCTGTGCATGGGGGTCAAGTGGAGACCCAATCCGTTGCATTCCTGTGGTGACGTGATAGGCTCCTTCAAATATATTCGGAGAACACCGACCGATGTATCTTCCATTCAATGGCCATACCGACGACCCACCTGGTGCGAGCGCATGAAAGCAAACGATCGCTAAAGCAAGATGATAATACTAAAATCGACGAAGAATCCAGTGGCGCAGACAAGGACTGGATTTGTTCCCAAAGAGGGACGGAGACCACATGATGGGGAACGTGCGGCCAACATGCTGTATGTACTTTTTTTTTCCTTCTGGCTTGCGCAATCTAAGGTCGTCTTGGGTAAACTTTTTTTCCCCCTCACATTCCCTCAGTCGTTTTGATATTAGCCCAGACGGGGAGCTTGTCAGCAGCTTATAGATCCATCGGCTCAAAGGCTCGGGGATGCTCTGGATATGCCAAGCTCCGTGCTGCCAGAAAGCGCTGCCCATTCAGGTGAGGTCCTTGTCATATTCTGTTTTGACAGCGACTGACATGTATTAGATTCATTTAACCCTTGATACGGGGACACAATCACAACCACTGACTCGTCAGCTCTCCCCTCGAACCTCACCTATTGAGTTCAGCATCCGCTGTACTTCGGGAAGAATGCGGGCAGGACGTCTCTGCAAGCTTGATTTGCCATGGAATGTGTCTCCTGCTTTCCTACTACACGTTCGTCGGCTAATCTAGGTTCCGACTCGTCTCGCGTCTGGTTTATGTTAGGTCTATGATAGTATCTCACCACCAAGATCCGAGTCGCTGAACTGGCTGATTTTGTGGTGCTATGAGACCTAACATACACCGACCCAAATTCCTGCTCGATGAACGGGTTGAAATCCTTTGGATTTCATTTCAAGACTCACAAAGAGGATCCTATGGGCTTGTTCCGTCGACTTGACATATGGTCCTGTTCTCTCACTACGCGCGTTCGCAAATGAATGCCTTATACAACGAAGGGACAGGGGGTATGCCGCGTTCAACAATTCAATGACATCCAAGTCATCATACTTAACGTTTCGCCACCGACAATCCTATCTGAATTTCATTCCTACGCCACTTTTCGCTTCCTCGCTACATAATCTGCGGATGCGAACTCGAACGTCGGGTGACCTCGCCAGCTCCGAGTCGGGGTGCCACTGTCAAGGCTTATCGTTGTCGAGAACCACTGATCAATATGTGCCTCGTTCCGCGGGATTTGCCAGCCTTACGTGACTCGGCCTGAGGCGCGCCGCATCAGGGACCATCGAGAACGTTCCTCAAGACGGCAAAAGTCCAGTCTAGTATCCAGTGGGCCTCCGGCGTCTGCCTCATGCCCCTTTACGGTGGACCCGCCAAGACGGAAAGTTGAACTCTGGGAAGCGGGCCTGGTAGTCTGCGTTCTGTGCTCTCGGGAAGGGTCCAATTCCTGAACCCTTTATTAGCCTGGGATGCTGCTCAAAAGGTTGGGTCATGGCGTGGGTATTCATTTATCGTGGCTCCGGGTAAACCTTCGCCGTGTGTCGGGAACTTGCCTTACGCTAATGGCTCGTGTCTGTGCCTGTTTTGCAGGTGTTGTGCCGCGGGTTGTATTGGATGATAGGCTTGCATCTGATACATATGTTACTCTGTGGTTTATGCCAGTGTAAACTGGGCTTGGACGACCATTGTCCGCGAATACTATGAGTTGCCCGCGTCCACACTTTTCCGCTTGGCTTTGGTATGTACGTTCCTGTTTTGGGCGGTCGTTAGGACGCTGACAATATCTGGGAAGTTGCATGCGTTCGGGTCACTCAATATCGACGTACTGGCATATCCGTCACTCATCGACAAGCTGTACTTTGTGATCGGTGGTACATGTGTCGAATTCCACTTGCAAACCAAATCGAGCATCATATTCTTCTTCAGATACTATCCCACCATCTTGGAGCACGAGCTACGTGCCTCTTTCCCAGTCGAACGTGATCAACAGCTATCTACTCTATTTCTCGCCTTCCCCCTAAGAACACCGTCGCAAAGCTCCACCGTGAAGCATCTGGCCATCTGGTGTATGACACTCCCGTACAAATCAGACCCTAGGAATAGGTCAAGATATGGGCGAGCCGACGGAGAAGACCCTCACCAGCGGCTGGAGGAACCATTCAGGAACGCGTCCGAACCTTATCTGACGACGAAGACCAGAGTATCCTCGAGGGCTCCTTACGCGTATTCGAGGACAGTTTGTCGACTAAGAGAGTCTACAGACGGGATTGGCGCTAGACGAGGGTGGACGCGTACCGTGACGGACAGGCAGATCAGGGCGCACCGCCGACCCCGACGAGCAAAGGCGGCGGCGCTAGTGGCAGTGGGTTGGACGGTTCGGACCAGGCAGGCTAGGCGCATGTCCGGGGTCCACGGGTGCGAGCTCTGGGTGGGGGTTGAGAAGATTATCTCCCGGGTCATCCATCAAGTCGCAGGGTCCCGCTCACTGGGCCATATCGTCGGTGCGGCAGATTCCGCGTTCGTATATGATGTTGACGATGATAGTGAGCGACATCGTGGAAGACGAATGTGTGCGTATGGGAAGGAGCGCGAGGGGTCCAAGTCTGGCGCAAGACATAAAGGAAGGGCTGATCCGGATGGTGAAGTGAAGGTCGTCGAGGGACCGCTCCCCGCACAGGATCTAACAAACGCATCCATCGTGACTTCCCGTCTTGGGTTCACGCGGCACAGCGGGTGGGTCCAGGGGTGCCCCGGAAGGCTGTGGGTATGATGACATCAATTACGCTAGACCGCCGCTCCCCACCGTGGAATGGCTAAGCAAAGTTCCCGGTCCGGACCTTTCCTTTCTTACTCGAATTCAAAATCTCGCTGATAGAAATCTGGGGTTTGGCCGCTCCGTCGGGAATGAGTCCGGCAGACTGAAGTTCCGGACTCGTCAGCGTCAGCGTCGTGCGCACAAGACTCGTCGGAGATTAGCAGACCCTTCCGTGTAGTCTTCCTGCTACAGTCAGCACCCTGTTCGCTTCTTATCCCCGTGGAGTGCAGACCGCCCATTACTTAACTGGGGCGCTTCAAGACGGTCCGTCCCGAACTATCAGCCATCATGCATCTGCCGTTGACTTCTACGGCTTTCTGCCGTGCGCTGCCGCGCATATCACATATCTATATCTTGCAGCCACAGCCGGCCCATCAGCCTCACGTGTGTTGCCACTTACGATCACCCAGGAATTTCCTTGTATCCGCCGGTCAATATATCGACACTTACCTTAACTGGTTCGGAACTTTCAAACCAGTTGTCAACCTCCGACCACTCTTGCGCGGACATGTCGCTGATTCCCGCCGGCCCAGCTCTGCGAAATCAAGCACTAGCTTCAGTCGCCGCCAACAAAGGCGCAATCTCAGGCCTCATCAATCACCTTTGATTATCCTGACGCTCGTACCACATTTTGTTCGAATTCTGTACCTATCAACAACGCAAGGTACTAAGACTATGCAGCTACCCTATGCCCACATCTGCTCTATATGAAAGCTGTCCGTCGCTCGAGTACCGTATAATACGGACAGAAAAATGTTCCCCGATTGAATCGAGGTTGTTGAAGCAAAGACAAGGGGTCAAGAAGGTACAGACACGAAAGAACAAAAAGGAGATACATACGAAACGCACATACCCTACAGACCGAACTCATTCAATATTCGACTGCATCTTCATCATCCGCACGCATGTCGCCCGAGTCGTCTTTCCGTTCCGACTCTGGAGACTCCAGTTCGGGCTTCGACTCATCATCCACATCCATGTCCGCAGTTGATTGTGGTGCAGGCCCAGGCTTGGATTCTTGTGGCTCTTCGGCCATCTCTTTGTCTCCAGCCTCCTCCGTGACGGATTGCTCGCGCTCCTTCTTGCGATGAGAATCCTCCTCGGAGACACGTTGTCGAAGGTGCTTGATCTCATCGATGCCAGCAGTCCGCTCTTCGCGGAATACCGCCCATTCCTTCTCAGCTGCCTCAGTGACCTGCAGAAAAAGTAATCACACGTCAGAATCGAAAGCTATAACCGCAAAAGTGAGTGCTGTGCGAACGCACCTCTGCCTTTCGTCGTGCAAGGAAAGTCTCTTGGGCTGCTGTTAGGACAGCAGGACAATAGTAAAGGGGTGGTGGGTGAGAACGTGAGGGTGGTAAAAGCGGGTTCGCAGAAGGTGGCGGGGATGCGTCGGATGGTGGGATGATGTCTGTAGTCAACAAAAAATTGCTTAATATCGGAAGTCGTACTCGTCGCAGCTTGTACTAGAAAAAAAAAGATTCTCGCGCGTGAAAACATGGTAGCCTGCGAAAAGCCGAAAAACGTACGATGGAGTCCTTGAACTGAAGGTCTTCTTCTTTCCTATTGGCGGAGGTTTTGTCCTTCTTGGCTTCTTCTGCTCGCCTGACAGAGTCAGTCTCTTTGCGTAGCTTAGCTTGTAGTCTTTGTTCAATAAGTTGTCGTTTTTTCGCCTGAGAGGCTAGCCTGTCAGAACGGAGTGGCAGGTGAACGGACGAGGAAAGACGGACGGCATCGCTAGCGTTCCTCTCTTTGTCCTCAATCTTGGCCTTGTTCAACGTGCCGAGTACAATACCAAACATGCTTTTACCACGTTTGCGTTCACCGGATAGAACGGTGAGGTCAATCTTGGGTCGTCTCTTGTTAGCGGCGGCCATCGCAGCCGGGGCCGTCGGGGGTTCGTGCATCTTGGCATCCTGGGAATCCACCTCCACTTCCTGGACAGATCTATATCAAGATATGTCGGTGGTTATTTTCTGCGTCTATGATGGTGGTGAGATGAACTTACTCTTCTGCAGACATTTGGGTTTTTATCACCTTGCGAGTAGCTCGTTCACAAAAGCAAGAACACCTTTGGACCGATTACGTAAAATGTTCGGTAATTATGTGCACTGCCACAACCACCAGCCAAACGCTGTGGAAGGCAGTCAACCTGGGTGAGGATGCCTCCAAAGACTGCCAGCAGCGCAAAGCCTAGCGCTCCAAGCAAGCCACAATCGCGGAAAAAGCAGCCAGTTCCGCTTGAAGAACGGCTGAAGCGGCTGTTCGCATCGTTGTGTGCCCAAATCGAGGGTGGCCATTTCACCAACGCGATCAAGACATGTAATAAGAGCGAGTGGTCCCATTTCATCTCCATTCAGGAGTTCGTGACTCATTCAATGAACGTGGTTCAGTTCTTCGTATGCACTCTGCCGATGTGGATGCTCTACAGACCAAATTGTTTCTGCTTCTTCAGACAGAACAGTACGATGAGGCACTGTCTCTCATCGCCAGCTCCACAGGTGGAGCCAGCCCTGATTGTACATTCGAGGAGGCGTACGCAATGTATCGCCTCCACAGAGAGGAGGAGGCTGCCACTGCCCTCGGGAAAATCAAAGGATCTGTGAAAGATCACAGAGGCGTGCTTCATCTCGAGGCGCAATTGGTGCGTACGAGTGGCTTCTTAATAAGAGATCGACGCCGTGTGACTTGCTGTGGATAGAGTTATCGCCAAGGCTTGTACCAGTCCAGTCTGGGGCTTTACAACGAGTTGCTTGAGACCGCCGAGCCTGTGCGTCCTCACACCGCCTGCGTTCTCTTGACCAATCGCTGACCATCTTCGTAGCAATCGGAAGAATATTCTGATATTCTGACGAACCTCACCGCCTCACAGAAGCATCTCGACTTTATCAACACAGGCTTTCTGCGTGCTCTTGATGCACTACCCTCCTCAATTGCTTCCGTGATCGAGACGTCTCCACCACCATCCGTTCAGCCCACTGCACACTTGGCGCCTACTGGTGCTGCGCCGACTCACCAGAACCCTGATGATCCTACAAGTGTCAACAAGGCGAGAAAAGTGAGGACGAAACGTGTGCCAAAGGGCGTGATTCCGGGTGTCACGCCTGCACCTGATCCGGAACGGTGGTTGAAGAAGAGCGAGAGATCATCGTTTGGTCAAGCCGGCAGGAAGCGGAGAGGTGCGGGAGGTGCAACGCAGGGCGTGGTTCTGGAAAGCACCTCTTTACAGAGCCACGGCGGGAAATCGACAGGTGGGGGAGGGGCGTCGCACACGAAGGGCAAGAAAAAGAAGTGAATTAGGTGGAGGGCTTACTTGATTTTAGCTTTCAATGTTCCGTTAATTGATTTCTCTTTGCCTGGCGCATTAAGTTCACTTGCATTGCGCTCTGGCGCCGCAATTCGATGTCATTAATCGTTATCTAATCCAACCCACACGGAACACGTGCTGCCAACTTGCTCACCGCTACGACTGTTTTCTAGCTCTGGGATGAGTTCAGGATGCAAAATCACCCACTGCGGCAGCTGTGGAAGTACGCATCGGACTGGGGAACCCCGCTAAGGCGCTCCCCACATGAAGAGTGGCTCAATGGTCCGTCTGGCGCGTGTTGGGAACGAGGCTGTCGACGGTAATTCGTGCTCATCATTACGATTACTCTTTTCCTCGGCCTCAACGTCAACCCTCCACGTGGTCGCCGACCGTGCGTACTTTTTTTTTCCCTCGTGTTGGGACTCGGCCCAAATGCCACTGTCTACTAGCATACGTATCCCCGACATATCTGCGACAGTCGAGCTGACATCGACGCGATGCCAATCCGACAATCGTGAAGTCCATTTCAGAAGCCAAGATTTAACCCTCGCATCCCGGACCTTGGGCATTGCGTCGTTCATTCTCGTTCGCCTGTGCAGACAAGCAATGCAAGGTCCCTTTGGAAGAAAGCGGCCTCACGTCTTCCTGGCCTCAAGTTCTAATATGACACACGTGCCCGGTAGCTTCTAGCCTGGTGCGCAAGACGCACCCTGAAGGTACCCGGCTCTGCTTGCCATGCGCCATGCACGCGCTCTCCGCGACTCATGCATACTATAAGACCTTGAAGCCAGCCCGCTCTGGGTTTCCTCCAGCCTCTGTAGTTTCCACTCCACTCGTAGTCACTCTTACAACTCAACGACTAAATTCATCATGACTGACGTCCTCGGTGTTCTCGTTATTGCCCGCAACGGTGACCGCGATGAATTCCACCAAGATCCCACGACCTACGAGCCTGAGTTCACCGAGAGTACTCCTCTCGGCGCAGTGAGCATGTCCCCTGATCTCCGTTCGACAGATGCTCACCTGTTTCTTCCAACTCTCGCAGGCCGAGAGCCACCAGCTTGGGTCATTCCTTCGCTCGGTCTACTTGACTAGCGGCTCGCCCTCCTACATCTCTGGCATGAAGCCCGACATCGTCGACACACACGAGCTCCGCGTCCACGCCAAGGCTGGCGGTGAGGGTGCCGTGATCTTCGATTCTGCCATCGCCCTTCTCCAGGGTCTTTACCCTCCCAACCCGAATAACAAGATCACTCTTGCTAACGACACCACGGTCATCGCCCCTCTCGGTGGATACCAATACGTCCCTATTGAAACCGTCGAGCCTGGAAACGACCGCTCCCTCGAGCCCTGGACTAGTTGCCCGGTAAGTTCCATTGCGTTTCTTACCGCATGGGTCGTGAACTCATTCGTTTTCAAAGGCTTTCGAGGAACACATTGCCAGTGTGTATGCCTCCCCCGAGTTCAAGGCCACCGCAAAGACTGCTCAGCCCTTCTTCGGTGCTGTTCGTGACTACGTTTTCGGCCGCCCCACAACCTTGGAGAACGCCTGGAACATCTTTGATTACCTCAACACCCAGCTGATCCACAACCAGACCTTCGCGCACCGTCTTCCCCCCACTCTCATCGAGCAGGCTCGTGGTTTTGCTGACTACCACGAGAACGCTGTCTTCTCTTCTAAGGATGTGGGCGGTATCGGTAACTGTACGTCAATGATATAGCACGATGAGAGTTGGTATTGATCGTTGTTGCGGTTTAGTGGCTGGTCGTACCATTATGCACTCGATCATCGACTCGCTTCAGCGCATCGCTTTCAACGGTGACCCCCTTCAGTTCCTGCTGATCGAGACCTCCTACCAGCCATTCATTTCCCTCTTCCACATGCTCGAGATCGTCAAGCACAACCCGGAACTTGCTGGCATCCGTATGTCCATGTGGATACATGCGCATATATACTGAGGCACAACGTTTATCTAGCCAACTATGCCTCTGCTATGGCCTTTGAAATTCGCCGCGGACCTGCTCCTGAGGACCGTGACTTCGTGAGGATCAAGTTCAGGAACGGCACCCGCGATAACTTCCAGACCTACCATGCCTTCGGCCACCAAGCAGACATCCCCGTCACTGAGTTTATTTACCGCATCGAGGTGCGTTTTTTTTTTCTTTGTTGTTGCTTTACATGCGGTTCACTTATGGACATTCGCCTCCCCTTCAGAACTACGCCATCACCTCTCAGAAGCAGTGGGCTGCTACATGCAACGCTCGCTTGGAAGACACCTACCTGCACATTGGCTCTCAGAAGGGTGCTACAACGACTGCCTTTGCTGCCTGCGCTGCCATTCTCTTTGTCGGTATCTTCGCTCTCGCAAAATATATCAAGCGTTCGCGCGCCAAGAAGCAGTACATCCAGCTTGGTGACGACGAGGTGAGTTCTCGATTTGTTCGCGAGATTTGCAGCTCCGAGTCTCCATCCCCACGAGTCTCTTGCTGATGCTCGTCCTCGCATCTAGGCACGTGTCGCTACCCAGCAGGGTGCAACCATGACCGAAAAGGCTCTTCGACCCCTCTAAACTTTTAGGTTCCCAGCGACGTTTGATGTCGGGGATAGGTGAGGTGCGGGTGATATGCACATACCTAGGCTTGTCTTCTCTTTTTTGCTTGCTTCCGAATCTCAGTTGTCCTTGCATTGATTCATATGGATTCTTGTTTTTCAGTCTCTAGTCTAGTCTGGTCTTGTTCTCGATTATGTTGTATTACGCAGGTGTTTGTAGATTTGTTCGATAGGGACTGGTACCCTTATTGCAATCGAGCTACCGACACGCATTTACGGCGTGGTGAGGGTCAAACAGGAGTCGATTCATACGAACACCCCAGCAGAGTTCTGCTATCTAGATTTGACCTAGTAAGGACTTATACATGTCCCCAACGCAGAGGTGACCAAGATCATGCCACATGCAACCTCGCATCCGTACTTATACATAGCTTGGACTTAACACGATCCTGGTGCGCCACCAGATGAGATTGGTGCTGGAGCAGACGAAAAGAAAGAACATTAGTTTGCATAATATCGTGTACTGGTTTGAACTCGGGTGTTATAGAATTCTAAGTGAGTCTGAATGTCTAAGCACGAGAGAAATAACTAGTAATTTGGGTATCTTTCATGCGCTGCATTTCCAACGCACGAGTTTCCCGCTCGAACTTGTCCAGCGCTACCTCCAACTTGCGAGCATACGGGCCGTATTGTTGCAACACCCGAACCGCCCGCAGCACGTCGTTCCGTGTTGGAGTGATATCTCCTGCATCGGAGGACTCACTCTCTGCTTCCTCCTGTTCCTTTCTCGCCTCCATTACTGCTTCATAAATGTCCTCGTCCGTTACATCGAAATAGTTCTCGGATTCCATAGGTGGGTTAATGAGCTCGTCGATACTCATCCGATTCGAGGGTTGGAGGGCCCCAGTTGCCTCAAGAGCATCAAGAGCCCTTGCAAGCTTTTCTTCAGCTTTTGCGACAGGATCATCGATGAAAAGTTTTGTGGGGTGGAGAGGAGTTGATATGGATTCGGTAGGAATGGGCAGAATTTGGTGAATGAGGGCAAGAACTTCAGCACCGAACTGAGTAGCTTTGCTCCATCGAGTTTCACGAGAGATGTCATCAATTGCTCTGATCTTGAAAAGGTGTGCGCAATGCACAATGCGGTCAAGCGTGTCATCAGGCATGATCACAGCAGGCCCAAAGTCGTCAGGGAGAGCTTCACCATGGACTTCCCGCATCTTCTGTTCTCGCCAGTTCTCCAACGCGTTAGACAACTCGAGTTCCTTAGGTCCCATGGCAAATTTCGCAATCCGAGAGCGAAATTGTGCCTCAGAGAATGGTAAGTATGTGTTATCCAGAAAGGTAGCCTTTTGCTGGGATTGTAATGTCGTAGCACAGAGAAAATGTTGGGAGGGTCGCGACCAAGTCGCGGTCGATACCGTGGGAGAAGGAAATTCAGATACGATTTCCAACGGCAGCAGCGCGGCGCTTCATATCTGATGATTTGCCCTCCCCCTTGTTCTGTGCTCATCATCTTGCTTAGATCTTTCTCCTCGACGTCATGTATGTAATTGGTGTAAGTAGGAACAGCCTTGTGGTATCAAGAACGCGAGATCTGTGGCATGCCGTAGGTGCATGCTGGATCTTACGCACAATCAAGTATATGTTTGGACGGTCTGTCAAGGTACGAATGGTAACGAGATTGGCGCCGACCGTAAGTACTTAGCAAACTCTTAAGATGATAACGCGTGCTCCCTTACATATCAAACACTTGTTGGTTTCACTATAAAACCATCAAGCATGTCAGAACTCGAGCAGAAATTCAGGATCATCATAACCAGTACATCACATACATATTCCGACTACTAATCCAATGAATTCATTCAGCAGACTCTTCAGACCAATCAAGGTCGACCGGACGACACTTCAGTACCGCGTGGTCCTCGTACCTTTGACCCGTCCCCGGGCATATACCCCCACTGGCATATTCCCGGGCCTCAGCAGGTATCCTACTACACTTCTCAGCGTGCCTCCACAATCTGGGCCACTTCTCATCACGGAAGTTACATCCATCTCAGTAGGATATGCCCACGTTCCGGGCATATATCCAACGAGCAAATTGGCAGTTGAAAAAAGGTGTGTAATATATTATTTATCTGTGGATCGCATCCAATTTGGAACACTGACTCATGTATGATAAATTAGGTCATGGACGCGGTCGATGCTAAGGGGTCGTATATTTTCCTCCAACTCTCGGCGCTTGGTCGCGCTGCAGATGCAGACGTCCTTGGGAAGCAGGTGCCGCCCTCGCCGTACGTGTCTGCGTCGGATGTCGCGTGGCCTGGCCAGTCGAAGGCACCACGGCCGTTCACCGGGGATGAGTATATCGCTGCGTATGCGAAGGCGGCAAGAGACGCCGTGCACCGGGCTGGATTAGACGGTGTGAGGATACGGGGCAGATAGTTACATAGTGGACCAGTTCCTCCAGACGGTGTACACCAAGCGCACGGATTGATGGGGCGAACTCTGGAGACGAAGAAGGCCGGACGAGGTTTACCAGGGAGATCGTCAACGCGGTTGTGGATGCTATTTGCGAAGACCTAGTTGGCTTCCTGATCAATCCCTGGAGCATCTATCAATGTAAGAAGTTCTCTGAACCGCAGGAATCTGCGCACTGTTCCGGTCGCGCACTCATTTATGTTTCACCAGACATGAAGATCCGGAAAGGCGGTAAGAAGGATGTGTTCATAACAGCTGGCGGACATACCCGCGAGGCGGCGTTGCACTGTGCTGAGTGGGATGGGGAGCTCATAGCGTTTGAGAAGCTCTGCATAACAAACGTGAGGTGCCACTTCAAGTTCTTCCGTCATCGAAACGGTTACAAAAGCGCGGGGGCG
Organism: Leccinellum albellum; assembly: GCA_038090015.1. Taxonomy (NCBI): domain Eukaryota; kingdom Fungi; phylum Basidiomycota; class Agaricomycetes; order Boletales; family Boletaceae; genus Leccinellum; species Leccinellum albellum. Next base: position 78,909 of record JBBPLX010000032.1, read on the forward strand.
TTCGAGGATGGCGATCATCGTCATAATATGTAGTAAGTACTTACTTTGATTTTACAAAATACTTGATTTCCCCTTTTCCACTCTGATTGCATTTCGCCTCGATCAGTGTTTCAAACTATTAATCTGAACCTAGTACTTGACGCCAGATACAGATGCGAGTCTCATGCTACACCAGTCTTTAGCGATCCATACACATAATACTCACTCCCTGAGTCGATCTTCAATGACCTCCGACAATTTGAGAAGTAGTTCTTGTTGCTCTTCCACGCAACAGGACGTTTATTTTTAACCATATTACCAGACCCCGAGCGAATCGTTAGTACGTTATTTGACCAAACAATACTGATTGTCTCACTCCCAGCCCATCGAGAATGACTTCCAACTTTGGAATCTTGTCGACTTAGCACGCGGCTGTGTATATTCAGATAGGTACGTCACTTCCTTGAAATTCGAGATCATATGATGATTAGACATTGGACTCTTGGACCCTCGATGGGGGCAGATGGAAAATATTCTACCGATATACATACGTGTGATTACACACCATGTGCGCTGGATCAGCCCTGGCTAAAAGGGGACCCTTCTAGGGTCACTGTGGTGGCTATACCTCTCCGCAACAAAGTGGCCAATTGCTGGCGCAATTTCGCGCCGTTCTGTGAAGCGCCTTCCATCAGGATTTTCCGGAAACATCTACTTCCCGTGTTTACCCGAATTTCCTATCACAATTAAAGGATTTACTGATCCGGGCTGGCAGTTAAATAAGGCATGGTGCCTTGCTATCCAGAGTCCAGACCAAACGGGAGTAAGTAAAAATATTCCCGCGAGATCCCCTGGCGGTGCAGTAACCACATCACACCCAGAATCGTTCACCTAGAATACAAAGTTTGTGCCTGATCTCGGGTTGCATGCATCGTACCGTTATGCGATTCACGGAAATGCTCCGGGTGAGAGCGCAAAGTCCAAACCAAGGATTGGGATAATATTTTTACCGATTGGTGGGATCCAAGTCTCTTCGGAGGGCTCCCGCTCGATGAATCAGCTTTTATTATGGAATGGAGACGTCCAAATCGATTATGAATGCTCTGTGACCGAAAATTCCAGGCCCTAGCTGTATTGTTCTGAACCGTCTGATTCCGTGGCGCAGCGCGGGCCGGCGTGCGCGTGGTCAGCTCGGAAGTCAATTTCATTGCTCTGGATCCGTCAACCGAGCAGGTTCTCGACTTGAGTAACTCCCGTTCAACGGGACATAGCGGTGGGTCTCCAGACAGAAATATGTAGAACATGCCGTTACAATTCTATGCGCATACCGCCCAGGCTGGCCAAGACTTAGATATATCCTTTTTCACCTCCCTTGATAGTGACCCTCACTGGCAGTGGGTTATCTCGGTGACGACACTTGTCAGGGATCGGCATAGGGAGGAAGTTTGTCGTCGGCTGAGTGTATTCAAATGTACGTGCCTCACAGACGTGAGTAAATTGGTGTGATCATTTTAGCTCATACTGATATCGATCATCGATCATGATATGACTCAGATTAGACGCCTTGCCAAGACGGAACGAAAAAGGGGCGAAAAAGCCTTGGGAGGGTTGTCAAATTGACCGATGTATTTCTCGCCAGCGGGATTACCCTACCAGAATCTCTCTATGATGTGTTACGCTACAAGATTATCCTACGTGGGTACTCTAATAGTCTCTATAGTTGTACTGGAAAATATGGGATACAGTGGGTCTGCTCTAATAAATGTAGAATGACTCATCTATAAAATCCAGCTTCCATGAATAGGAAGTCCCGATGGGAAGAAACCCGATGCGTCTCGAGAGAAAATAACAAAACTCTAAGTTTAGGGTGCGATCCCATGATAAACTTTAACTCTCATGAGAAAAAGCTCCCGAAGGAAGAAAGGTTCTCGAGCGACCCACTATTATCTGTGTCCAGACTCCAGAGTGCCACCGATCTATAAACTGACGTCTCCATGAACAGGAAAGCTCTAGCGGAAGAATGTCTGGAAATGCTGACCAAGTTCTCCATCTAATTAGTGGTTAACTTTTGTGGTCTTCCTCGCATCTAGAGGAGTCAGTTTTCCCTGCCTCCTCATCCTGCGGAGGTGGTGGTGGTGGATCCGCGGTAAACCAAAACACAGGATATCTGCGTTGTATATTGTTGACCAGAAGCGCCACAACTAGAGCGAGTGTCGACGAAAGAAGTACAATGGGGAGTAAATACCAAGATAACTCCATGATTGCTGGATTGACAACTGCCAAGAGTGTCGTTGCTCCTGCCGGAGGATGGAGGGTATGGGTGAGTTGCATAGCGACAAGGGTGAGTGAAACCGCGAAGGAGGCAATGAGCCACTGCAGGTCGTAGTACTCATTAGGAGGAATGAATTGAGATAGTTTTGCGATAGATACACCAATCAACGCGCCAATGAAATGGCCGCCAATAAGCGATCTGGGTTGCGCCAGAGGTCTATCAATCGAGCCATAGATCAATATGGCCGACGCGCTCTGAAAAAAAGGATGCTCATTAGCGATGAGCACGACAAGGATGTAAAAGTATGCGACACTTGCATAGCTAGCGATTATTGGTGGCACCGCCCGTCGCGTGAAATAGTGCGCCTGGAAGACACCCTGGATCGAGACCAATCCGCAAAAAGTACCAATGAAGGACCAGAGAACGGCAACGGGAAATGACGGAGGACTCGGAGGGGATGAGCGGTAGCCCAACCAGCGGCTTATGAAAGGAGGGAGTCTCGAAAGTCGGTGGTGTGAAGGCAAAAGTGCCATGCTTAGCGATAAATTTTTGCTTTCCTCAAAGTTGACATCGGATCCTTTTATCCTGTTGCAGAACACTGCACTGGAGTCACGAGTATCGTCTTGTTACTTGTAACAATCCGGTCGGCTTGCCAAATGACGTTTGGCGTGCATGCTCACGGAACACGGACACTGCCTTGGATAAATTTGTATCGAAGCTAGTCCGTCAAGTTTGCCGAACAGAGTTGGCCGATACGGTGATATGCAGTACTTACTTACCTAAACCTTGATCGAGCCGTGAAACCGGCTGCCCTCTGAAGTTTTACCCTCATTGCTGCCACAATCTAATTTTGTCAAGATTTGGTGAGACACGTTCCCCGACTCCCACGATACTTGTGGCCATGGTGCGCAACAGTAATTCCCATTTTACATAATAACTATACAGTTCATGAGTATTCCTGGACCCGAAGGGTACAGGTGTACCGAGCATTAAGTGTGGGAACGGACCAAGGTCTGAGCTTCCTTTCAGAGTAGGATTTCTGCAACCCAATAGGTCTAGACCGAGGGCGATGTGTTTCAGCTTTGAAATTTGCTTTTCAAGGCATTATCTTTTGGAATCCGCAATCCAGATACTCTATGGATTTAAAGGATCAGTAATCTGGATCGTCTTTATATTTCAAATGGTGTGATGATTGCAGGCAATCCAAAATCCAGATAGCTTGAGATAGCTTACAGATTTCGAATGGCATGATCGTTGCTTACGTGTGGATCAGCGTCACATTCGTCAGTCTCCTCTTATCTTTTTCCCTCTACAATTGCTGCTTGTTCTTTTCATGACATCGTCTTCAAATCCGTCGTCGGTCATACAACCAACAGTGTTGGTTGTTGAAGGGGTCCATTTTCGTGATTCGGATGTAACGGATGGTCGAATATCCTTGGAACGATTGCGTTGAGATTTCAAGTACCAATCGTTTGGCGACGTTGAACTTCCTCCATTGCGCTGGTGGCCGACAGGCCCTTGCATGGCATCACCATCATACCTGTTACCCAAGGTACTTCAGATTCCTGTAAGGGTACTCTCGGACGTATGCGCTCTCCTCCCGCGAGTACGTTCCCAACTTTTTCCTCCGCTAGTGGATTGTCCTTACTGACTTCATGATATCGACAGGAATGTTGGGCGACTGGGACGACATAAAATCTACTTGCTGGATGAGAACTGTAAGGAACTCCAATGGACATGACGTACGAATGCTTCCACAACAACCCCATATTCCCTGCGAATGACCTACATGTCGGTGACCTTGTTATTGTTGAATCTAAAATTCGTCGCTACAACATCGGACATGCCCAATCCCTCCAAGGTAGTTGGACCCAATGGGCTATGAAATTCGAACTTGTCAACGTCTCCCTACTGCAAAAAAACGCTCGTGTCGTCCACTCCGTCGACGAGGACGATCCCCTTCAAATCTGACGTATGTCTTTCCCCTCATCTTCTAAATTTCCTTTTCTCACTTTCCATGGCCGCTGTGTACATACACTTTCATGCTCAGTAACTACTCGCTGTATCCGTTACCGACCTCCCAGTACTGCTTCTATGATTCTCTGCTTGTATTAGTTCGTCCTTTTTTGTATTTCGTTTCCTCCTTGCACTAATATTGCTTCAGTATGTTTCGTTCTCCATCCAGTTTCGGTCCAGAGTTTCTGTTCGTCCAGATTGTAGTTTCTCTCACATTCCGTATTCATTGCCCTTCTCCTCAAAACCTACGAGCAGTAATGGTCTGAGTCCTCGCCTAGTATCGCTTCTATCATCGTGATCTATGTATCATTTCCATTCCGGTGCCCAATTTCCGTTTGCGTTCAGTTATGGTACGTCTTAATTGAAACGACATTAATCTCGAGCTCACATCACTCCAGTTAAAAATAAATTGGTATACTTTCCTGTTCGCACTCGCGTTCACTGTATTTGTATCGAGTATATCTCCAATAATTGTTCGTGTCACTCTCTGATATTGATCTCGAACTCACATCACTCTAGTTAAAAATCAAACGAGTACTCTTGGTTCAAATCTTCTGCTTATCGACACT
>JBBPLX010000033.1:0-83716 GCA_038090015.1 Leccinellum albellum
TGCTAGCGTGAAACGTTGTCGGGCCATGGCAGAAGAAGCGCAGTAGGGTAGCACATAACTGTGTGGCGTGCGGCGCAAGAATGGTGGTCGCTAGCCGTCCAAGTTGAAATGACAACGCCTGCGCGATCGGATCAAGTTTGTGACATATGTGCTAGGTTTGGAGATTAGACGAGGACTGACCGTACAGGCCGGAGACCCTCCCGGTCACGGTTAGTCCTCGGCGTTAGAACGACTGATGATGGTCGGGCCGAATGCAGGCATAAAAAAGTCGGGATGGGAACGTCGTTCTGTCCAGTATTCAATGAGACTGTTCAATCAGTTCTTAGCATCGGACATTATTGAATGTGTGTCATAGTAAGATCCTACCAATCAGTGACGGTCGATCTCGACAGTGTCGACACGACTGTGCCAATGGTTCGCCTATCAGGTATGTGCGGCACCTGAACTTAAAAATTTAGTCGTACACGTGTTTGGAGCACCTAGAAAAGAGGGGGGGTGGGGTAAAGGTTAAGAAGAAAAAAACTATTAGCCCACCGCGAGGGTCGAACTCGCAGCCTTCAGATCGCCTAGTTCTTAAGAGTCTGACGCTCTATCCGATTGAGCTAGGCGGGCAGTGAGTGCGAGCAATCCCTCGATGATTATGATTCGCAGTGCGCTCATTCGTACGGCCCACAGTTCTGGCCACCAGAAAACGGAGCGTTGTATACGTTTACTTACACCTGCCGTAGAATTTTTCGCGAGCTTTTATGCCCCGTCGAGCCTCCTCGTCAGTCAGTTTCGTTTCCAACCCTGTCCACACGTTGCGCGCATACGCTTCTGCATGCTGTCAACATCGTGGGCCAGATCAGAGAATGAGAAACTGGAGAAGAGACCAACAACCAACCCTGATGAGGCCACTTATTTGGTCCATAGTGGATGTCTCTGTCCCGATCAGCCTAAGCGTCTGGAGAATTGGCTTTCCCCCCGGGAAGGCGTACATCGCGTACATCCGCAAGGGTACGACGGCTTCTTCCTGAACCGTTGCATCCAGAAAGTGCACGTTCGACAGCTGAGTTGCAGGCAAATCACCAGGTGAACAAAAGATTCCATGATAGAAAAAAAAAGTAAACGAACGTACCATGTTGAGCGTGACGCACACTGGCCACGATTCCCTCCCACTCAAGACCTCCCCCTCATCCCAATAGTCCGTGAGCTCGAAATCGGTCGCGCCGCCTGCCGTCCGTTTAGTCTCGAGTCCGCCACCCTTTGCCTTAGGATCCTCATCCATCTCGATATCGCCTTCGGGTTGAAGTCGTCGCGTGCTGCCAGCATCATGGTCACCCTTTGCGCGCGGAGCCCGATACGCCACCGCTCTCGTACGCGGTACCTTGGTGTCCCAGAGTGCGGCCCGGCACGCAAGCACGAGGCAGTCGACGACGTTGCCCCCGTCCGCGGACACTACCGCGTCCAGCTTTACTGCCCATGCCTTCTCGCCCGGCACGATCGTCAGCCTAACCGGCCGCAGCGACGGATGGGAGAGTACGCTCTCCAACAGAGTCGTCAGATCATTTTGCAGGTCGTCCAATGCATTTGAGGATAATGAGGGATAAGCCGCGGGGGAGCTGTCATGCTAGAGTTAGACCATCGACGGTAGACGTGTGCAGCAAGAGATTAGAAACACCCACCACGACACGGTACACGCCATTTTACCTCCATCATCATCTTCGTCCACCCCGGCCACTTCCAATTTTACCCCGACGACCACCTCCGTGCCACCGCCCACACCACCAGCTTCTTGCACATATCCACCGCGTCCGGGACGACCTATGCACACTTTCGCGCTCCCATTTGCGAGAGGGATGACGCCCGTCTCGAGTGCGATCGGTCTGTAATCCTCAAGCGAGCGACCGTCAAGACGGAGTGGTGGATCAGAGAGAAGCGAAGTCTGGATATACGATTTTTCAGCTTTGGACAAGATCATAGATGGATGACGGAAACAGGAAGACACAGAAGTTATCTACGCAACCATAACTTTCTGATCGACCACCAACTTCAACAATCTCACTAGTTGGATTTTAAAAAAGACCCTCGAGTACTTCGCCCACAATGAGTCCACCGTACAGCTGCACACTAAACTGATGCGTCAATAGAACATGAAGCTTCGTGGATAACCGGGAAAGCGTGCTCCGTGCCAAGAGAAGCATCCACTTGGTCTCTTCGGCCCCAACGATTCGATTCACTGAAGAGAATCGAAGTTATACCCGATCGGTCATGCTTGGAAGGTGGACGTTTGCCTGGTCCTACTATTCTGCTGTATTTTGCACGCCGAGTCATCATTGCTGTTAGACACCTGTAACTTTTCCACACGTGTGGTCTACGACGTGATTAGTTGCAACTTGCGAGCTGTATTCGCCAATGGCTTTGGTCCACAGAAGTGTCTACAGCATGAGTTCACATATAAGAGTCGTCGGCTGATTTTTCGGTTCTTTCCACATCAACTTGTACTACCACCACAAGCGCGTCGTCAAAATGTTGTCGACTCGTGCTTTATTGTTGCCTTCACGGTTGGCTGTGGCCACGAAAGCTGCTGCTGTCGCTGGTCGTCGCCAGGCTGCCCTTACCGCCGTCCGTGGTAGAGAATCAGTCAGGTCCATCCAGTCTGTTGCTCAGACCGACAGAGTCCGTTTTTTTTTTTTTTTACTCCACAATCACTGTTGTCTTGACATGTGTGTATGTAGGACACGATTACTCGCCTGCTCTACTCCCTCGGTACGAAGCGTGAAGTCGAACGTCACCTTCGCATCTTCTCTTCCTCTTCACATCCATCCCAACCCGCAAAATTCGCCGTCATCAAAATTGGCGGTGCAGTCCTCGATGACCTCGATGAGCTTGCTCTTAGTCTTAGCTTCCTTTACCGCTTGGGCCTCTATCCAGTTGTCTTGCACGGCGCCGGTCCACAAATGAACGACATTCTTGAAGGTGAAGGCGTGCAGCCAGAGTACATCGATGGTATTCGTGTCACTGGTATGTTTATTCGACAAGTATTCGGTCTCAATCTATCTATAGCTTGCACATCCCACAGACGCGAAGACTCTCCAAATTGCTCGCCGCGTTTTCCTCGAGGAAAACCTGAAGCTTGTCGGCGCTCTTGAGAAACTCGGCACGCGTGCTCGCCCTATCACCTCAGGAGTTTTCACTGCCACCGCTCTCGATTCGAAGAAGTATGGTTTGGTTGGCAAGATTACTCGCATCGATAAGCGACCCATCGAGGCGTCGATCCGTGCAGGTGCATTACCCATCTTATGCAGTCTTGCCGAAAGCAACGATGGACAAATTCTGAACGTCAATGCGGACGTTGCTGCCGGAGAGCTTGCCAAGGAGCTCGAACCCATGAAAATTGTCTTCATCAACGAAAAAGGCGGTCTTTTCCATGGAGTCACTGGGGAAAAGCTGGATGTCATCAACCTAGATGAGGTATATCTGACCTTGGGCTTTCTTTGACATTCTAATCCGAAAAATTGAACAGGAATACGACCAGCTTATGAAGGAATCTTGGGTCAAGTACGGTACAAAACTCAAGTTGCGCGAGTTCAAAGAACTCTTGGATGTCCTTCCACGGTCTTCTTCTGTTGCAGTCATCTCCGCTGCTAATCTTCAACGAGAACTCTTTACTGATTCTGGTGCGGGTACACTCATTCGCCGAGGGTACAAACTCTTCAAACACCAAACTCTGGAAAGCGTCGGGAAAGACCGACTTCGTCAGGTTATTTCCGAACGCGATGAAGGTGTCCGCACAGGCAAGGAAAGCGTCGCGGGGATCCTCTCTACACTCGAGAATGCCAAACCAGGAGAATGGTCGATCTATGCTGACGAGCCCCTCGATGCTGTTGCCATTGTCTCTCACCCCGAAGGTCAGATTCCAGTGGTGATGAAGCTTCTTTCATCTCGGGCTGGCGTCCTCAACGGTGTCGTTGACAACGTGTGGAATGCGTTGAGGAAGGATCATCAACAGCTCGTATGGACGGCCTCCGTTTCCCCTCCTTCTGCCCCCTCCCCATCACCTGGTTCTTATCCATCTCAGGGCGAGGAAATAATGGACCGCTCCTGGCATTTCGATCGTGCCGAAGGTTCCTTCACACGTTCTGGCCGCTCCTTGTTCTGGTATGGTATCAGCGACGTGACTGAAGTAGAAAAGACCATCAAAGTCCTCGAACAGAACGGACGTGTAGGGAGGTCGTACTTGCCTCTTGGGCTTGCGAAAGCGCAACTGGGCGGGAGTAGGGGCTTCTCCACGCTCGCACGTCGACCCCAGGTTCCCAATGGTAGTCGAGGATATGCTACGCACGTGCCTGTATCTTCCATGGAGCCAAAACGTGTTGCACTGATCGGCGCACGTGGGTACACTGGACAGGCGCTGACCTCCCTGTTGAACGAACATCCATATCTCTCCCTTACCCATGTCTCTTCTCGTGTTCTCGAAGGACACCCACTGGAAGGGTACACCAAATCCCCAATTACACATACAAATCTCTCAGTCGAGGATGTCGAACGGATGGAAAAGCAAGGGGAGGTCGACGCATGGGTAATGGCGCTTCCCAACGGGGTGTGCAAGCCTTTTGTGGATGCTGTTGAGAGGGGCTCGAAGGAGAGGCAAGGAGATAGTAGCGTGATCGTTGACCTAGGTGCGGATTATAGGTTCGAGGGCGAGTGGACATACGGATTGCCTGGTGAGGGGTCGTTCTCTTCTATGTAACAAGTGGTTTGGAAATCTGTAATAACAAATTTTTTCTCATCTCCCCATGACTCGCACAACATGACGCCTGTGGGTGCCCGAATAGAGTTGTACGGTCGTGCCAACATTCGCACCTCCAAACGCATCTCAAATCCAGGCTGCTACGCAACTTCGACTCAACTCCTTATTGCTCCTCTGCTTCCATACCTTGCTCCCCCTGCCTGGCCTACCGTGTTTGGTGTATCAGGGTACAGTGGTGCAGGGACGGTCACCCAGGAAGGCAAACCCGGCTCTCGTCCTGTAACGTTGCCCAAAGTGACGCCCGAGAGTCTCGGGGGTGGCATTCGCCCATACTCGCTAACGGACCATATTCACGAGCGCGAAGCGGGATGGCACCTCTCCAAGCTCCTCCCCGCGTCTAACGATGCCACCAACGCCTCGCCTGCGAAGCCGCGTGTGCAACTCGCCTTTATTCCGACCGTAGCTCCCTTCTTTAGCGGCATTCTTAGCACGCTCTCTTTCCCACTGTCCACATTGACGCTGAGCGCCAGCGATATCGCCTCGCTTTATGCATCGTACTACGCTGGCGAGCGTCTCGTCCGCGTACAAAAAGGCGTGCCGACGCTGGGAGACGTGCAAGGTCAGCAAGGGTGGGTCGTTGGTGGAGTACAGGTCCACAGTGGGCTAGAACGCGTTGTCGTGGTCGGGGGATTGGATAACCTGTTGAAGGGGGCTGCTACACAGTGTTTGCAGGTACGTTTCGGGATGTGCTCATCCCGCCCTGTCTGTCAGTCGGTCAAGTAACATGGGTGCTGACATGTCATTGGGACAGAACTTAAACCTGGCACTCGGGTATGACGAGTATGCAGGTATTCCAGTCAAGGATGCATAGACGCTGGTTGATGGTCGATGATCTATGTATGATCGAGCGGTGCCAGTGAAAACTTCGAGCAACGAAAATATACACTGTATGTATCTCTGTGGTCCTATTTAGTTGTTGTAATTATAACAAAGTGCGGTCGAGCATTGACGGCTGGCGAACGAAGCCCTATTTTCCGCAGATCTGATATTCGTGAGTTGTGCCAATAAATATTGCTTGTCGGGGAAGCCACGTCTGGAGATCCATGATACACATGGTTTCCATACAGGGGGCTGCAATGCAGACTGGCAAAGGTTTCAGAAAGTACAATTTTATGATGCGACTGGAGTATTGTTCAAGTAGTCGCACGTGCGATCGAAAGTACTCTTATTAGGGTATATACGTACGGTAGAATCGAGTTTGAACCGCTACCGCGACGCGTCGTGTCCTGTCGTCGCGCACGTCGTCCTTCCAAGTTCCAGCAAGTATCTGGTACGTGTTTTCGGTACGTAGGTATGCTTGGCGGCATTGATTGCTCAGCGCTCAGCGACAATCGTTTGCCATAAAATTATCCCGTCTCGGCACGTTAGTGAGTGATTCTGCCTGATTAGCCAGCCTTCGACTTCACCCGCCCCAACCGCACTGGACTCCTATTCACCCCTGACCAGGCTCTCGCAAGCCTTTGCGTGGCCGTCGGTCATGAACGCATCGACATCATTTCCTTTGTGGTCCCCTTTACCTTCGCGGGATTCCAGAGACCGAAACACTCGGACCTCAACCCTATTGCTGCTGGCTGGAGACTAATCCAATGTTGAGAAGAGCGACATCCACATGGTCAAAATGTCTTCCCACCAAAAGTGGGAGATGTATGGATTCTGCCAGCACCAGGATGACACGAAAATGCCGGCAACGACGGTGGGTGTAATCTTGTTCCCAATACATGGCCCACCTTACATGTGCAATGGTCCGGAGGTCGCTTGTGTTGGTAGCTCAATAGCCACCAGCTCGTTCTTATTCACTTGCGCCTTTGCCTCAACAAGCGCAATCGGTACTGTATTGGAGTCACGCAGACCGTGTCAGTCTTTCCCTCGGAGTCCTCGTTTATCCACAACAGTATTTACATTGTTGTGCTCACGGTGACTAGGATATATAAACCCCTCAACTCATCCACAACGCCTCAGGCACTCCAACTACACCAGTTTTTACTGCTTCGCCCCCCCTTCCTACGATGCGTCTATTTGGGATCGTCTCTGTTCTCTTCCTTGCTGCTGTCGGCGTGTTTGCCATCCCAGTCGTGGAACGCCAGACTACTCAGTCGGTTGCTAATATTCTGACTGACCTCAGCGATACCGTCGCGCCTCTAGCACAGAAAATGCGTGAGTAGCGCGCATATTCTAGTTTCATGAGCCTGCTGACGACGATGATGCAGGCTATGCCACCTCTGAGAACGCGACAGAAGCAAATCTAACACCTATCATCACAGAAATCACCACTGCTGTAACTGATACTGTTAGCAAGTTGCAAATACTTAAGGGGCAGTCTTCAACCGTGACAAGGTCTTCTGTTGACGACACTTCTCTGGGAGCAGATGACATCGCCTCTCTCCTTGCGTCGATCATCACTGTGAGTGTCTCCATTGATGTGTTTCGATGTAGCTCACTCGTATGCCATGCACCAGCTCATCTTCCAGGCTGCTAGTGCAGTTCTCAGTGTCATCGATAGCTCTGCCGAGTCGATCATTTTCGGTTTATTGTCGGAACTTGGGTAAGTGCCACCCAATATGCTACGAAAAGTTCTGACAGGCTGACGGTATGCCAGGAAACTCGTGTTGAACCTATTGCCTGTCACGCTTTTCTTAGTCACCGGGCTCGTCGGTCCCCTGATAACACTGCTTGATCCCGTTCTTTCCATTATCACCAGCCTCGGTCTTGGTAGCTCCCTCCTCGGCGCGCTTCTCGGTGGATTAATCTGAATGTAGCTGATCGCGATACTATTACATTGGACGATGAAAGTGTTCCCCGTTCTTTATTTCCTTGTTACGAGTTGTGTATCGGCCAGTGGACCTATGTATATGGCCTCGGGTGTCGTGTCGTTTTGTTGACGTGTGTATGTGATACTTCTTGATCATCTTCGCCGCAGTGTTACTTCATGGTGTGCCCATTGGCCACGGCTATGGGTTCAAGGAAACGCAAGAAGTTGCTTCAACTCTGAGCATAAACATCATCTCACAAAATTACTTGCCCATTAGAAGTGACTTTGCAAGAGCAAGGTCATCTTGGGGAGAGAGTATACAGTTTGCAAACCTAGTTTACATGCAAGGCTCTCTGTGAGGTACACACACGTGCGCTGTTCAATCAAGGCTCAACGCTCCATACTAATCATTCGGTACAAAAATAGTCGTCTTCGAGTATAGATGCCATGTCAAAGGTCATCGACCAAAGTGAATGAAAGGAACCCAAGACGTGAAGGGAGCGCCAGAGTCCCGAAGATGCTGGATGGCGCAGTGCAATGCTGCCGCCGCCTCCGCACTGTCGGGGACCTGGCCAGCATCTCGAAAGAGGTGCTCGTACACGTCCCTCGCCACCTTTGGTGCGTCATCATCCCTTATCGCCCACATCGTCCCGATCACGCTACCATACCCAGCAAGAAGCATACCAGCGGCGAGATGAACGGATTCCTCCGATAGCTTCTCGTCTCCTTGGGCAGTCTGACAGGCAGAGAGGAAGGCGAGTCCACCTTGTGGGCGCGATAACTGCATAATGTCTGAGAGCTTCAAGCGACGATTGTTGGCGAGGACAAGCCCGCTGTCTAGGGGTTTCTTTGGATCTTGTATCCCGTGACACGCAAAATGGACCCAATCAGTGTTCTTCAACTTCTCCATGACATCCTCGACGGTGCCATCAGAGGTCTGGAGCGTTACAGAAGAGGATCTGTCAGATAATTCCCTGATGGAATTGATCTCGTCCTCCACCGAAAACAGTATACCGAATCCATCTGTCGGTGGTTGAGGGACGGCAAGTAAGCGAAGTTTGGAAGAGACATTATTTTGGGGTGACGATGCCAGCGAACCCAAAGTCGGCAAATAGGAAGATATAACAAAATCAGAAAGTTTTGTGCCCACTTCGACTGTATTATAAAGGCCAGCAGCGTGTATGGGCAAAAAGGAAAAAGGACCAGTCGGACACCAGAAAATACGGGTCAGTTTATCGGTCCCAGATGGCGAATTCTGAAACAAGGAAATTTTGAGGTCGGAATGGATTGACACCAAGAGTTTATCTCAACGACTGACCGAAAAGCCAAGTGCCTGAAGAATAGGCTTGACAATGTCATCCCAAAGGAGTTTCAGAATTATCTGGTACAACTCGTTCGGAGTATGTCCTCCGAATCGTTGTGGCTTCGTTTTTGCGCCCCGGTCGCTACCATCAATAAAGTCTCCATCCAGCAACAAATTACGAAACTCTTTTGAGACGTCTTTACTATCTTCAGACGGGATGAGTTCGTCGAGAGCATTGCGGGAAAAAACAAGACAATGCCGCTCGAGCATCACGTGGAGCACTCTTCGCAAGACCTCCATATCTTTATAGCGAATTTCAGGGAGGGGGATGTGGATGACATTCTCCAACTCTGCCACAATAATTAACGCATCACATCTTTCTTTGCTGGCTGTGAGATAAACGACTGGTCCGGAGACTGCCAAGGCAGCAAGTTGCTTGATCGTCTTCGGAAGCAAGAATCGGTCGAAACCTGGCAAGGTCCGTATCTGAAGGAGGAGATTCTCTCGCCTGAGGGCGAGATCATGATGTCTCTGGGTGTCTTTCTCAAGCAATTGAATATCAGTAATCGAAATGTGTGTCGGCTGGCAGAATGTGGCATTATCTCGGCGAGTACTGGCACGTTCCAGCTCCTGTGAGATTTGTCGGAACTGGCAAGCAAGGGAAGGATGCTCATGAGCTAGGTCATCAACTTGTGTGCGAAGTTGTAGGAATTGAGTCCAGACAATGGAACCCCCTTGCTCGAGCCACTCGACAGCCAGTTCAGGACGACCAGCCTCAAGAGTAGCAGCAACTGAGTCACGTGTCACACCAGCCGCTTCGACGAGTAGGCGATGACGTTCGGTGACTGGGAGCCCGAGCCATGCCAACTGTGGGAGAAGGTCGAGAGCAGAAGCATATGCGTCAAGGAGAGCTGTGATATTTCCTTGAAGCTGGGCACAGGAAATCCAGGCGCGAGCGCCACGAAAGCGGGTGGAAGCAGGTCCGATGGACGCACGACTAGCAATTGCAAAATTAAAAGAAGCAGCAGACAGATCGGAAGGATCATGAGAGCACTTAAAACGGATGTTAAATGCATCTCCAAGGTTGATCAAAAAAAGTGGTTTGTCCAGATAGTCATCGGGAGTGAAGCTTACCGCCTCCTGCTTGATGGAAATAGACTTGACGATATCTGCAACGAGTCCCCGAGGTTGTTCGACCAAGCCGGTTTATTTGGATGATCGTCGCCGGGTATCAGACATACAGCTTCCTCGAATGATGCGATCGACTTGTTCAGATCTGCGAGCTCCCCGAGGTGCTGAAAGCGACAATATAGTGGGCACCCGAGGTTGTTCAGCCGATTTGGCCTGTCCGGATAACCGTCTGGTGTCAGACAGACAGCCTCCTCCAATATCGAGATGGACTTGTTTAGATCCGCAAGGTCTCTGAGCCGTTCGAAGCGACGACATAATGAGCTCCCAAGGTTGCTCAGCCGATTTGGCTTGAGTGGGTGACTGTCGGGTGTCAGACGAACAGCCTCCTCTTTCATCAATATGGACCTATCCAGATCCGCAAGGTCTCCAAGATGATTAAAGCGACTAGATAATGAGTTCCCGAGGTTGTTCAACAGACTTGGCTTGTTAGGATGGCTGTCACGGTCGGGCATCAAGCCGACAGCTTCCTCAAACATCGAGATGGACCTGTTTAGATCCACAAGGTCCCCGAGACGCTCAAAGCGACGAACTAATGAGCTCCCAAGGTTGCTCAACCAATCTGGCTTGTTTGGGTGGCCATCGGGTGTTGGATAGACAGCCTCCTCAAACATTGAGATAGATTTGTTTAGATCCGCAAGGTCTCCCAGACGCTGAAACCGACTCAATAATGAGCCCCCGAGGTTGTTCAGCCGAGACGGCCTGCCTGGATGGCTATTGGGCATCAGATAGACAGCCTCCTCAAATATCGGGATAGACCTGTTTAGGTCCGTGAGCTCCCCGAGATGCTCAAAGCGACTTAGCAATGAGATCCCGAGGTTGTTCAACCAACCTGGCTTGTCCGGATGGCTGTTGGGTGTCTGGCAGACAACCTCCTCTCCCACCGAGATGGACCTGGTTAGATCTGGGAGGTTCCCGAGACGTTTAAAGCGACAATGTAATGAGCACCCAAGACTACTCAACCAAACTAGCTTGTTTGGATGGCCGTCAGCTGTCAGACAGACAGCCTCCTGAAACATCAAAATGGATGTGTTTATGTCTGCAAGGTCTCTCAGACGCTCAAAGCGATTATATAATGAGCCCCCGAGGTTGCTCAACCGACCTGGCTTGCATGGATGGCCGTCGGGCGTCAGAGACACTGCCTCCTTCAACATCGAGACAGACTTGTTTATATCCGCCAGGTCACCGCGGTGGGTGAAGCGACACAACAGCGCGCTTCCAAGGGCGTCCAACAGAAATAGCATCCCAGGGTGGCTGTGGGGCGTAAGATCCACAGCATACTTGAACTTCGAAATTGCCTCGTTGATATCAACAAGCACCCCAATGCGTTTGAACCTTTCATATAACAGCATCCCGAGGTAAATGAGTAGTGCAAGTCGGCGAGGATTCCGGTATGACAACCCCTGTAGCAGGTCTCGCATCTCCCGTATCACACGATTCACATCTGCATCATTCGCTTGCTCTGCCGGTGAGGATCCAGCATCTCCTGCTTCCACTGATACTGGAGCCTCGGCCATCTGCAATCCGAAATGCCCTGCTCGATATGCATAACTTTCTGCGGTCGAGACCTCTACCACTCCTGCAAATAAATCTGTTGCTTCCTCCTTATCAAACCCAAACCCTCGCCTCTGGAAGCGGGTAAGTAGCGCGAGGCCAAGTTCCAGTACCATTATGCAACGATCCAGATCTTTTTTTTTCGAAGTCGTAGAGCATCCCGATACAATTCGATTGCTGCATCTAGGTCAAGGTATCGATTGTTGGCTTGGCAATCAATAAACTTTGCATTGGCCAAATTGAATAGAACGGCTGAGCGATCAGGGTAATCTATGGAGCAAATCTCCTGAACGCGCTCGAAAGTCTGGATGGCTCCGTTCAGATCCATTTGGTCGTGCCGCTGGCGGTAACGCAGGAGAGCACGACGTCCGTCATCAGTTAGCTGTTCTAGGGCATTCATTTTGCGTGACTCCGGTAGCTAGTGTTGCCACAAGTTCAGAAAATGACTATATCACCACAAACAGTCTGCTTACGTCGAATTTGGGACAGGATTCATCCATTTTACAAGTGCGTCGCTCTGTGATGATACTAAATGAACAAGGCGATAAGATATCACCACCCTTATGCTGCGCTGCAAAGTCAATGACTACGAAGAGAAGTCAAGAAGAGAGTATCTGGCAGACAAAGCAGCTGCTCACACTGAAGCCGTTCATTCAGACGATGCAACACTTCTCCTACAGTAATCTCGTATTGATACTGCAATTCTCCGTTTCCGAGCCTCAGTCCAAGCCCAAACGATGCGTAGACACCAAACGAAATGGAAGATGATCGATTCGATGGCCTTGGTAGCTATTCAATGAAAGTAGTAGAGATTCGGCAAAGGATGACGTACAAGAGGATCCCTTCATCCCATTCTACGTCCATCCCTGTCGATACGGGTTTGTTCGACGTTTGTACGATCCTTCCATCGAATTCTACAATAACATGGAAGCCTGCTGGCATGCGACGGGGGTCGCATGCAATATTTATGGCACGTATGACTGAACAAGCGTGTTTGCGATGTCTCAAGATGTGCCAGCGCGAAATTGCTACACACAGGTTACAAAGATATGTTCGCACTCATTGATACGTGATGAATCCGAATCTCTTTTGCCCTTGAGGTGGTGGTTGGAGGGTAGAAGCTGGACTAGAGAATTGATTGTCTTGATTCATGGTGGGAAGGGAACGGACGAATGTAGGGAGTAAGCTTTGGGTTTCATAAGCTTACATAAATCACGTTTACAGCAAGAAGTTGTGTAACAATCACTGATCATCGTGCGCGTCGAACTTCCCAGTCAACCTAGTACTCTCCTGTAGGCAGACCCTAAAGTAGGAAGACAGTCGTCCCTACTCTTCTCAGTCAACCGAATGCACATTTACCCAATGGCTTGGTCACTTTCGTCTTTCCTACATGTGTCCCACCGTCGGGAAACCCTATAAGGCGCTGCCAATCCAGTCTCTGGGAAATTACTGTCAAGCAGAAAGTTTGGGCGTCACGCTGAGACAACCTATAGATATCGAACGTTGCGAATCTGTATCGCTTCATCGAATCTTGTCGTGCGAATGGCGAAGAGCGCATCCTAACACGGGTATAAGTGCTAAGTGGACGAAACAGCCTCGCATGCCCGCACCACGCAGTGTTGAATCCCCCCTTCCACCCTTTTTTTTCGAGCAGGAAGCCTCTATCCTCCCGACTGGACGAGAACTCAAGTGTTTAACCACACCAAATCTGAGCATTTCCCGGAGCTTTTTAACCCAGGTCATTCCAAGTCCCTGAAGTATCCTACTCGCCGTATCACAAGTTGCCCCTCAGGCCTTGCCGATCACACGATCCGTCATCACTGGGTTAATCTTGGTACGAGTCTTCAGCGCAAAATTTATCAGCCGACCGACCAAGATCATGAGTAAGCACCACTCCCATTAATAGCTGAGGGTCTCTGCATGCATGGCTCCGCTGGCATATATATGTACAGTGTCGGATGCAGCTTCTGAGTGCTCATCCACTCGCTTAACACCACCTACAACCTGCGATCATGTCTTTAAACAATTATGCGACGAGCGGTTCGCTCAATTATTTCCTTCCGCCCGCTGACGGATCCCGGCCGTACAGCAAGATCAATTCCGACAGCACCGGCGAACCCCGTCAAAACTGGTCCAACGATTCCCATATCGTAGATATCGAGAACGTCCACGGGTCAGAAGACCAATACAAACTCGACGAAGCGGGATTCCAATTTGGAAGGGAGAGTTCGACGCACAGTCGCTTCCTGGACGATAAAGAGATTGAGGCGGAGTACTACCCCGAGTGCGTTGAGCTTATCAAGAAGACCACCGGGGCGAGCAGCGTCGTTATCTTTGACCACAGTCTGTTTTTTTTTTTGCTTTTGCATCTCTGCGATTGTGCTGCTAACTCCATGAACGCTTAGCGATCCGCCGACGTCGACCCGAGGAGACGGATGACGGCCCCCAGAAACGTCAGCCAGTCACTCTCGTACACGTAGATCAGACGACAGCTTCGTCCATCGCCCGCGTTCATCGCCACCTTCCCCCTTCAGATGCGCCCGCTTTGCTCAAGCGGCGTTTTCAGATTATCAACCTCTGGCGTCCCATCTCACACGCCGCCCTCGATTGGCCGCTCACGCTTTGTGACTTCCGCAGTGTTGACGTGAAGAAGGACTTGGTACCCGTTGCGCTCGTCTATCCTGATCGAGAAGGAGAAACATATTGCGTTAAGTTCAATGAGGCCCACAAGTGGAAGTATATGAGGGGCATGGAGCCGGATGAATTTGTTTTGATTAAATGGTATGCCATCCCTCTTTTTCCCTTGAGGAAAAAAAAGGTTGTGACAAGGTTACTATGTCTAGCTTTGATTCCGTGCAAGACGGAAGCGTGTCTATCCTGAGTCCGCATACTGCGTTCCAAGATCCAAACAGCCCTGAGGGAGCGCCTCTCAGAGAATCCATTGAGATAAGGGCGCTAGTTTTCTATGACTAGTACATGTATATGGATTCAAATTTCTCAACGACTACAATTATTACCTGACCTCGCTATCGACATGAAAAAGAATTAACAGAAGTCAGCCTTCACCGATACAAATAAACAGCGAGTAACAACTTGGACCCGGTAATTTACAGAGGCACCCAATGACCATATAATTAGAAACAACCATTCTCTTGTAATGCACCGGTAGGGGAGAGTTGGCGCTACGCCAGCCCTTGACAACATGATGCACGCACGCAGTGGATCGTAAGTTCAAACACTATTTTGGCATACGCACGAAACAAGATATCATTTCTTGTGCAGAAGAAGCGGGACGTCCCCATCGAACCTGTATCGCATCAGCGACCTCCCATCGACAAACGCGCGCGGGAGAGAAAGGGACGTACCAAACCCAGTCCGCTTTATCAACTGACATATGAGCAAATTTTCCTTGCAGCGTAGCCCACCTCTGACAGCGAACACCAAATCCTCGTCGGGAATCGCGTAATTGTATCGAAAGAGTGTCGTCCGTAACGGATAGTAGTTGCAATCGCAGCCGCTTGCTCGCCTCCGTCTGTCTTCAGCCAATTTCCAGCCGTTACAGAGAACGGGGTCGAATGTGAGTGGCGCCGAAGCTGGGCTCAAAGGCGGACGCTTCTTGATGCCGGTCTGGTCGAGTGGCATCACCCACGTGTGACGGTCGCCGACCCATCGAGCTTGATTGAGGAAGAACGGTGGCTCCGTCGGACGCTCGGTGTGATAGGAGGTGGGTATGAAATAGGTGCGCCATCCACGTTGAGTGTACTTTTGGATGGCCGATAGAGAACCCATCGCAGACGGCATACCCATACCACTCCGCTCCTCAAACGTAGCAACAGGATACAAAGAGTACGCAGCATCGGACGAGATGAAGTTCATGACGGTCGCTAGTGGGAGGAACACGATGGCTCAACACGTGATGGAGCGCACCCAAGGCCGAGAACGACATACTGGAATGGAATCCTAGAATGACTTCCACCGGGGACGAGGACGCTTCGACGATTTGGACCTTCAGATTTTCTTCCTTGGGGCCAGTCTTTTCAAAGGTCCAAACTGCCTCAATCTCCTTCACAGGATATGCATGGGTTCTGTCCGAGCTGCGCGGGCTGGTCCGCCGTCGAGTGCCATCAAAATCGTCTCCGATTGCCTCCTCCCACTGTTGCTCCTGAGATTCGCGAGGAGTATATTTATAGCCTTCGTTTTCTACGAGAAAGCGTGCAACCTCGAGCGAATGGCCGGGGTGGGTGTAGAGGTCGAGATCAGCACTAGAATAAAAAGTTCTATCCAAGAACTGGAGAGCGTCAGAACCAGAGACTAGAGTGTTTGTTCTAGCTTGGAGAGAGCGAAAGGCGAGAGGGTCAGTAAAGTATCGCGAGAAATGACGATTGATGTTGAAAGCTCTGCTTCTGAAGGCAGCTACGGCCAGGTAGACCACGCGACAAGTGAGAGCGACATGAGCGAGGGTAAGGGGTGACAGGTAAGCAAACACGAGATCGTAGACGGGTGCACTTGCGAACAACTTCAATGCGTCGAACAGGACGACGTCGACATCCATGTTGAACGTTACTGTTAGGCATCGGTATCAATACGGTTGTATTTGTGCCATCGTGGCTCTGATACTTACGTAACAAATAGGGCACCCTTTTTCTACGCTCGTATCCCCTTGGGTGATGTCGATGAGACGGCAATTACAATTGAGATGTCGTATCGCTGGTCTTACCAAATTTCTGAGCGTCTACTAGAGTTGTTCGAAACAGGTTCCGCTCATTGGCCCAGCCCCTCGCAACAAAGACTGACAATATTTCACACTTGCTGCCGCGTCGCCGTGTGCCGTCGATGTTTAGCGCAGTGTGGCGTGAAACCAATTTCCACGCGTCAAAGATTACTGCGAGTCTCAGTGGGGACTCTGGCCAGTAACAGAAAAAGAGTTGACATCTGTTTCGCAGTTCATACGGTGGGTATGTAGCCGCAGCAGTGTCGCCGGTCTATTACACGCCGACGCCCATAATATTTCATGATTGTCAGTTGTGCCTGGACACATGCTCCTTCGAAACATAACATGTTGACGTAATAGGATGGATCTGGTGGCAACGCACACATTGGAGTATCGTCCGGTGTCAAACGTTCTGATATTGATATCAAGGTGAATTAACCGACATGAGACGACATCGTCCAACTGAGATATTCCCTCGTATGCATAGCGCAACGTGCCAGAATTACGACCACATACAATGCAAGGATAAAGATGACCGTCTGCTATAGGACGGCAAAGAATGGGGTATATGATCAAGAAGAAATAATAACAATGAAAAGGGGTCACGCAAAGCGACAAGATTTTACAGCAAAAGCTGAGGTAGGTAAACAACAAGACCGGCATGTGTTGACCCGCAGGCTGTGCGCAGATCATCTAACACGAGATCTAGTCGCACCAAGGAAGGGGAGCCGGAGTCGAGGTTGGGGGGATATCTGAACCAGGGAGAGTACCGCTGGCAGGTGGGGGAGGGACCAGGACGCTGGAAGAAGTGCAAACCACCTTTATGGCATTCAGTCGAGGAACGACCAGTCGAGGAACAGGAGAACACTAACCTCGCCAACATACAAGTTGGTGCAGTCCCCATTCAGCTGAGGGTTGTTGGAGTAGAAGATAGTGGTGTTGAGGCCGTACGCAGCGGAGACCTCGTCACAATCGTCGCCAAGCTGTACGACATACGTGTCGCTACAGTCCTCGCCTTGCCAACCGAGACAAATACTACTGCCGGGCACGAGGTTGCTGCACTGAGCATCAATGATACCGTCATTGACTACGGCGAGCTGGTAACTAGAAGAGACGGAGGATGAGTTCAAGACAAGAAATGAGGAGACATGACGGACGTAGAGACGTTGTTAGCTGCAGAAATGGTATCGCAGATGTCGCCACTTTGCACAGTGTAGGTGCGAGTACATTGGTTCTGAGCGAGGACGACTGTAGAGAACGTAAGCAAATGCAGGGTCGAAGAAGCGGGGAAGGGACGTGCGCTGAGCAACGGCGGGGACGAGGATGAGGGAGGCGAGTGCGTTAAAGAGCATGGCAAAAAAAGAGCGTCTCGGGGAAACGATTGAATGGGAGAATAAGGAAGGAAGAGAACAAGGACGGTTGCGATGAGCGAGGTGGATCGATATTTATATATTTATACTTATAGCAACCAATATTACATAATAAGATCAACGGGCTTGTCCGGGCCGCATGTCCGTTCCGAATCCAAAGACGCCGCCGAGGGAAGCGCGAAGGGCGTTGTAGGCCGCCTCGTGCGGTGCTGGCTGTATCGAGTTGATCGTATGCAGGTGAATTAACCCGCTCACAGGCGAGAACGCGTACGTCGAGTCTCTGCGGTCCATCAGACCCGTCGCGTCCCAAAATCACACATACCCACATTTGCCACTCCCCAAGCCCACCGCTCACCCGCATCGTTCCAATCACAGTAAGCCCGACGAGCACGCTCTTCTCTCGCACGTGAGCACGCGCTCCCGTCCCAGTCGGTGTGTGCACAGCCAGCTTGTGCATCTCGACCCGCAGATCAGAGTAGAGCGTCTTCATCGTGTGTCGGATGAAGACGGACGATGCCATATACAACGCAAGCCCTGATACCAGTTCAGTACCGCCAACACCGATCAAACATGAGACGCACCTTCGAGCGACAATGTTCTCGGAAATGGTGCTGGCAATGCGACGGGCGGGGTGTATGTCAAGCGAATCATCGGACTGTATATGCTCTCGACTGGCCCGCCGTCAGGCACGGGTACGTTCACAATCTCCGGTCTCGTCGGATCTATGCTCGAGACGAGCCCAGCCTGGAAGAAATCAGGCAGCGTCTGCTCCAACACGTAGATCGCGCGTCCTTGAGTGGGCTGTGCATTGTATCAGCCCATCTCGGGGAGGTGTGGTCCAAGACATACCAGTACGAATCTCCCACTCTAGATCAGAAATTTCTTCCGGTGGGTCGGGATCGCTGTGGTTCGGGGTAAACTTGGGGAACGGTGGTACGTTGGACTGCAAAACGTGCGGCGCAGAGTGAGGGTGGGAAAAGTGCGGTAGTTCGGTTGAATGGCGTCTGACATGTTCGTACAGAGTGTTCACTGTACGTGTTTTTGAGAATAGAGAAATCTTCCTGCGTAATAAAAAGGTCGGTCTAAGGGGCTGCATTTTTGACTGGGGAAAGGAAGAGTTGTACAAGCGCTATTTGAGATTGTTTGGCAAAGGCTTTAGAAATAAACAAAGACCACAACACACCTAGACCTCCTCGAGGTAGCCCTGTACGATGAGATGTTCAATATCTGCCCGTCTGACCATGAATCGCTGTCCCTTTTGAAAGTCGATACTGCCCAGCTCAGTCTGAATCACCCCACAGTCCCGCACGACCCGCACCAACACGTGCAGATCCTTGGGTGGTTGTGTGATGCTCGCCGTGATGTCCAGCTCATTCGAAAACCCAGCACGGTAGTCCATCACGGATGCATTATACTCGCGCAAAAAGTCCACCTCATGTGGTGACAGCTTGCTGCGCACGTCTGCGTTGCTGAGCAGGTGCGGAAGCGCGCCACCGACTCCCCAGTACATGTCGCGAAGACGGTCCAGCCTATGCTTGTGGTATGCGAGAAGGCAGCGCTTGTTACGCAGGATCGCGGTCTGGTAGATAAGCATGGCAGGGGTGACGTCGGGGGTGTCGGCGAGCCTGTCGAGTTCGCGCTGTTCTCTGAGGATCGATCGGACGAGCTCGCCATTGTACTTGAGGAGGGTGTCGCTGGCAGTCGAGCGGCGGGACTCGAGGACGAGCTGCGTGGCGAGATCGCCGAACTGGCGCGTTTCAGCCATGGTGGGGGATGACGAGAAAGGCTCTTCTTGGACCACGACTACGATGGCCTCGCAAGACTCCCAGGACATTCAGTCAGCTACCACCGCCGTCCTCCAGTGCGTAATGTACACGTATACAGCACCGTTCTGACCTCCCCCCAAAAGTGCCCCGTCAGACCACAAAACGAGGCGGTACGACCGTCAGTTGCGGTGAGCGCGCCCGTCACGCCCCCCGACGTCGCGCTGACACCCCTCTACAGCCTCTGGGCAGCGAGCGGCCAGTCCGCCCTCGAAGCCGCCCGCGTGCTCGTCATTTCTGCCCGGGCAACCTCCACCTCGATCCTCAAGAACCTCGTCCTCCCCGGCGTCGGCCACTTCACCCTCCTAGACCACGAGCCCGTCTCCCCTGCTGATGCAGGTAACAACTTCTTCCTCGATGGCTTCGACAGCATTGGAAAGAATAGGGCAGCCGAGGCCCTCCGCCTCCTCGCCGAGCTCAACGACAGCGTCGAGGGTCATGCCGACTCCCGACTCCTTGCTACCATCCTCGACACCAACCCTGACTGGCTGGCGTCCTTCACTGTCATCATTGCGCACAACCTCGATAACGCAATACTCGAGCGGCTGTCCACTTTCCTTTGGAGCGACCCCTCCCGTCCCCCTCTCGTCGTCGTTCGCTCCGCCGGCTTCCTGGCCGAGTTCTTCATCCAGTTCCATGAACATACCAGTGAGCATTCATCTCACGATCGCAATCTCAGACAACGCTGACTGAATGGCGTTCAGTCATCGAAAGCCACTCCGAGACTCCCCCTTCCCTGCGTATCGACAAGCCATTCCCAGCCCTTCGCGATCACGCGTCGGCGCTCGACTTTGACTCGATGGACCCGACAGAACACAGCCATATTCCCTACCTTGTCATCCTCGTCCGCGTTCTTGAAGATTGGAAGAAATCGGTACGTCCATCCCTACTCTTTCCACCCCGAATCCCTCAGCTCACCGGAGTAGCACGACGGCAACCCACCCAAGTACGATGAGCGGCAAGAGTTCAAGAAACGCATCCTTGCCCTCAAAGTTAAATCCGACGAGGAAAACTTTGATGAAGCCGAAGCCCAGGCGTACCGTTGTTGGACAGAGACCAAGGTACGCCTCCCATGACTCTGTTGTCCATCCTAGTCCCCAGCACGTCCATACCAGGTGCCTCGCGACATCGCTGACCTATTCAACGATCCCGCCATATCGCCCGAAGCCCTCCGTCAGAACCCGTCCCCTTTCTTCCATCTCCTTGCTGCCCTCAAGGAATTCACCGACCAGTCCGAGACGCATACCCTCCCGCTCACATCTACCTTGCCAGATATGAAGGCCAACACGGCCAACTACATACATCTCCAAAGACTCTACAAGACCCGCGCGGAGGAGGAGAAGCGGGCGTTCAAGAGCCATCTCCGCGCCCCTGTGGAAGATTCTCTCGTCGATGTCTTTGTGAAGAACGCACATGCGCTCCAAGTTCTCAGAGGGAAGCCATGGGGCACGTTCGATCGCGACAAGGCTGCGCTGGGTGCGTTTTATTCACGTATTGTGTCAATCATTGTCAATGTGGAAGATCTGATCGCGACTGAATTCACAGGCGATGCACTGGCGTCCCAGCCCAGGGAAACTGCTACGCACCTCGCACTATCTGCCTTGTTTGCGTTGCGAGATGGAGACGATGCAAGGTCACCTCCATCTGCCGAACGCCTGCGCCAACAGATACAGCGCGCCGTCGGCGACGGTGTACAACTACCTGAGGCGCTCGACGACGCTATCGGCGAGCTGTGAGCATTATATTTCCTCGTCCTGCGTTCGTGGTATCTCACTCTCTTTTGTTCATCAGGGTGCGCGCCCCGTCCGCAGAGTTGCCGAATACCGCCGCGTTCCTCGGAGGCATGGTCGCACAGGAAACGATCAAGGTGATCACAAAACAATACGTCCCCGTCAAGGGCTACTGCGTCATCGACCTCGTTGATACGTGGACGGGCGTGGTCGGCGCATGAGTATGAGATCATATGGAATACGAGATGCGATGTATGTATGTACGCTAGATGGATGCACACGCGAGTGTCCTTTTGTCCTTTTGTTCTTGTACGGTGTTGTCCTTGGCGCTATCGTTTTTGTGGTTAGACGTGATCATGTCTATCGTGGGGTGCGCAAGTATGTCGAGCATGGTCAGATCGGAACTAGATAGGGGGAGTTCATGTGCGGACGGACGGCATAATCGTGCACTTCAGGAACCAAGATGTGCACCCAGCAAGGGTCAGCCAATCTTGTAGTATGTTTCAAAATAATCTCTATCCATTATGAGATCCGTGTACACGCATCAAGTAAGTCTGAAATATCCGAGCATCATGGACGTGTCTACCAGCGACTTTGACGCGGTACTTGTTGTCATGTTACGTTGCATAGGAATCTAAGACTGATAGGATCATGCGCGTCCGAGGCACCAGGGATCAGCGTTTCGACGCTCCCCTTGACAGTCGAGATCGGAAATGAAAACGACCTGATGTCCCGCCGGGCCATTGAATTGCTCCGGTGGACCTGCCGACCATATATCGACCATATAGTCTCGTCCCACCAGCGGAAGTCGGAGAAACCAAGGAAACAGTTCATCCTTCGCGACCTCGTAATGAGATATATGGCATTCTTCGAAGTGCAACGGCATATCCCGCAAGTCGCCACCCAGGACTACACCAACTTGCTTATTGTCCCCTAGGAAGCGCGTGGGCGCTGAGAGACGCGTACGGTATGAGCGACGGCATTATTTTCGAGAGCGAATTGTTGGACTCTATTCTTGAAACCTCTGGTTATGATGGTGAGGAACATTTCGATCCAGTAAATGGAAAATGGCCGAGCTCGCATAGGCTACTCACAGGACTAACCTCAGGGGGTGGAGATTCTGCGGCTCCTCGGTGAGCGGGTGATGCTTGATTGAGAATGACAGCGGGGTGTCGTGGAAACGGGGATATAGCGTGGAGCGAGGAGACACAATTTTTCCAGTGCGCAGTTTTCCATATCACGATCTCGAAATGCTCGAGATTTGGTTG
Organism: Leccinellum albellum; assembly: GCA_038090015.1. NCBI lineage: Eukaryota > Fungi > Basidiomycota > Agaricomycetes > Boletales > Boletaceae > Leccinellum > Leccinellum albellum. The sequence goes on from JBBPLX010000033.1 coordinate 22,489, forward strand.
GATAAGGACGTGGATTCAGCGCATTACCCCACCTGGCAACCTGGGAATCATCTTGTCGTCCTTTCTCATGAGTTCAGCCTCAAATGATGATTGTAACAACCCACGTGCATGGGCGGGTGGAAGGCCTATCGCGCTCGGTTTGTTGAGCATCATCTCGAAGGAACGACCCACCACTTGCAATGATATCAAAGCTGGTCTGGTTTCCGACGGCAGACCGCGGCGTGTGATTGCCCTCACAATCAGCGAGGACACGGTGTCGATAGTGCTCGGGTTGGAAATGGCATCGAGACCGTATCATCTTCCAGGGAGATTTATCCATACAGCACCCCGGCGGGGAACGGGCCTCGAAGGACTTTGCCTGTCCCAAGTTAGCAGTTCTAAACGAGAATAATATTCCGTACGAGCAGATGGCAGGTTCGGAAGAGAGAAACAGAAACAGAACTATGTCAGTCACTTGGGAAGTCGGGAAATTTTTCGCAGCACACAATGAATTTGAGTCGATGTATAGTGGTGGCGGTAAGGCTCTCAGAGACGCCGCCAGTGGCGGTGCCAGTTATCTCTCTTTGTTGAATACAAGTTACATAACTGGCAGCGAATACCAAGTTATATAAGTACCGTCAAGTACCAATGCAGAGCGACAACTCTGGTCCGTTGAATGCCACATCCTTTCCTTGGATCGTTTTGATTGACCGCCCTCGACACAGAATACAAGGAAGCCTTTGCCCTCTTCGACAAGAAAGGCACTGGTGCCGTGCCGAGGGAGACGCTGGGCGATCTCATCCGTGCGCTCGGACAGAACCCAACACAGGCCGAAGTCACAGAGATTGTCGCCTCTGCGCCGCGGGAAGTAGACTACAAAACGTTCTTGACCATCCTCAATCGACCAGATGGCTTCAAACCTGCAGGAACGCCAGGTAGGGGGATTTCCGTGCTGCGATCTGAGAACGTTGGCTGATGGCTGCCATAGAGGAGTTCATTCGGGGATTCCAAGTGTTCGATAAGGAGGGAAACGGTTTCATTGGCGTCGGAGAGCTCAGATATGTGTTGACGCAACTGGGGGAGAAGATGACGGACGAGGAGGTGGATGAATTGCTCAAAGGTGTACAGACCGGAAGGTAAATCGCGATCCTCTCTTGTCCACCTTGGCCTGACGTTTCTTGTAGTGATGGAAACATCAACTACGAATCTTTTGTCCGTACGATCCTAAGTCAATAGACGAGATCTCACATATCCCGTTATCCCTTACTTCCGGCACATCTACCACCGAAAATAGGAAGATGATCGCTCTGTTATTCCCTCTAATATTACAAGGTTGTTTGAACGTACTTTCCACGCAGGAAGCCCTATCACCCGTATCCCGTGCCTCGATCAACTTGTGTGAGCCCCAAGGTATGTGTATGATCGTCGATTTATCGCGAGCGAGACACCATAATTTGACCATATACATCGACGCCATTTCATGCTGAAGTGTAAAAGAAAATCACGTCCAACTATTTACCAGCCCGTTGAGGGCCCAAGGTATCCATTCTATAGTGACTACAGAAGCGATATGGTACATGGATACTCGATCCGATCGCGTACAATAATACGACGCAAACCGACATACTGTCGTCGACGAGTAGTAAGTATTATGGGGCTCTTCAAAGCTTGCAGAAAAACATTGAATGGACGCACGTAGAGTAAGTCGTGTCTTCATCAAGCAGCCAATCTAAACTCGAGCACCGCGGACTCGGCAAGATCATACACTTTCTCCAACCGCAACCCTGCTGCAGCTCTGCAAAAAGTTCGTTGTCAGCAATGCCGACCCGAACAGGAACATGCCAAGAAGAAGCAAGGACAACAACTCACCCCAAAGCAATTGAGTCGTCCAGCGTCCTCTCCTTCGCATTGTGCAGAAGCCACATATTCATGTCCTGTTGGTACATCCTATTGTTCCCGTTTCCGAAGTTGGGCAACAACGGTTCGGGGGCAACATCTGCGCCATACGAGTTCGCATTGGGAGTGCGGCTTGCAGGGGTCAAAACATAGTCGTCTATTTCCACCACGAGGAATCAGGTCAGGCAGATAGAAAAACAAGGTATGCATGGACGCACGAATCAACAATCGACTATGCGGGCCCAAAGCATTTTTCACGTTCCTCAGAATAGTCGTAGCCTCGGCGTCAGGCCAATCGTGAATGATGTTACGGAGTTGAGGGGAATGAATTCAACTTGCTTGTTCTGCAGCGCTTCAGGTGCATCCTTGGCCCAGACCTGCGATTTGGGTATGAGAACGGCCATCTTACCATATACCATATAAAGGAAAGATGTCTACTCACATCCTTTGCTTGAACCAAGACCTCGGGTAAGTCTTGATCAATGATCTTCAGGTGCGGGTACATTTTCGCGAGTGGCAGGGAAAACGTTCCGATACTGGCACCGACATCGCAGACAGTCTTCACCTCATTCCATGGATAGTCTGTGAAGTAACAATGTCGACCAGGACTAAAATGAGGGAACTAACACCTACGGTTCAAAACTGAAAGAGAACCCATAATTTGACCAAGTCCAATCATAGCCCTGTGATAATTCTACTCCAGCATGTGAGAAATAAACCCATAAAATGATGGATAGACTACTGACCTCCCGTCTCTCGGCCTGAGAATACCACAAGATGAAAAAGAGAAATCATCATCAGGAAAAAAATAGCTTACATCCTGCTTCATCCACTCGAAGAAACCGCCGTTGAAACCTTTCTTTTTCAAGGCATAGATCATGGGTGCTTTCTCCGGGTGATAGCTTGTCGCGTATTCCGGCTTTGTCATCGTCTCGTACAATGAACCTGCACCTTCAGAGACATCCTCCACCTCAATACGTGCAAGAGCACCCGGGCAGGAAGTTGAAAGTGTAATGAGCGAGATGCGGTTGTTGGCAAAGGTGTTTGGCGCGACTGAAGTTGGAGATAAACCACGAAATATGAGATACGGCAATGCTAGTAAAAGAGGATGATACCTTACCTTCAGTGAAACATCCTTTGGTTGCGAGAAGTCGAAGTACGCGAGTCAGCTTCCCCTTCTCCAATTTAACCAACTTGGAAAGCTCATCGACATGGAGGCCCTTTGGATACTTCGCTAGCGCATCTGCGACCTTAGCACGAAGAACGACGCCCACACAAGCCCACTCAAAAGTCATCGAGATCTTGAATGACGGAAAAATTGTCCAGTCACTCCATAGATTACTCCGGCAAACGACTCACGTTCATGAGTGTGTGCTGTGGCGGAGCCAATGACGCACATAATTGCTGGCAGGCACCCTCGAGTAGTCTCACTGCTTTCTTCAGCGCAAGGGAGTCGTTTGCGAAGTCAATTGGGTGATAATCCTTAGAGTGGATTGTAGGGACTTCATTGCCACCTTTCTTGTATTCAGCGATAGCCTGGCGAGCAGACGAGTTGATTATCTCGAGGAGAGCTTCGAGTTGGGCTTCACCGGACATCGTTAGTATACGAGCGGAAGAGAAAGTAGGAAGAGCGGTACTGCGAAAATCACTGCCCCTCAGACTTTAAACTCTAGCCTTGTAAACCACCGGAGGTACCGCGTGAAGTCGTGCTGAGTAAATCCCAGTGGCTTCCTTACAAAAATACACGGAGAACAGACATCCAGAGAACTGTCACACTGACAGTTACTCAGGTGCGACATTCGAGTCTGCATGAATGCTCGGATTATGTATGTGAGACCCCAGGAATGGGAAACATAACCACACGACATCATAGAGGACAAGACGTGACTTGTCTTATTCGCTGGTTTTGTCTCACAGGAAGCAAGTCTGTGGGCAAGAATGCGACTCGAAGTACTGAGTGATGCTAATTCTGGACGTGAGTTCCGAGCTGCAATTGACTCCGAAACTCACTTGTGAGTTTTAGTTGGGTGGAATTATCTGGATCATTTTGCCACGCCTTCCAGTGCCAGTCGAGCACTTGATGCAAGATATTGTATACAACCTATTAAACGAGTTGTGGAGATAGAATAAAGCGTGTTCTAAAAGATCGAAAATTTACCTATTACAACAATGTTAGCGACCCCATCGCTTATTTGACTTGATGTACAACACAGTCGATACTGCGATAAGGATGAACTTTGTAACGTCTAAAAATTGTCCAAGCGTCTGGGACGGTAGACCGGCCCGTGAGACAAAAAGCTCACACCGATAAAGAACTCGAACGGCCTCGACCAAAGGGCGACCTAGACATCGGTAGCAATAGTAAGTTAACTCTTCTGAACATAAGTATAGTAGTAGTATGACCTACAAGTCCTCTATGAGACTCTGAGGGTTCGAACCCAAACAACTGCTAGTGGCTGCATTAATATGGTGCGAAAATCTGATTTATTCCTGTTTGATTGGTAATTCGGAACAACCCGCCTAATTATCCTAACAGATCTGTTAACACAATTTGCCCGGAAAACGTGCCATACCTGACTTAGGTATGATTCGTCGATTTATTTCGAGTGCTTATGCACAACGATTTGTCCATGTATGTCTCCATTTTACGCTAAAGCAAGTCAGTAATAAAAGAAAACTTTTTACCAGCCGGTTGAGGACCCAAGTTATCCATTCTATACTATATATGGTGACTACAGAAGCGAGATACATGGATACTCGATCCGATCGCGTACAATAGTACGATGCAGACCAACGTGCCGACATACTGTTGTCGACGAGTAGTAAGCATTATAGGGCTCTTCAAAGCTTGGAGATAAACATCGAATGCCAATGCATGCACGAGTGAGTTAATGTCTTCATCAGGCAGCCAATCTAAACTCGAGCACCGCGGACTCGGCAAGATCATACACTTTCTCCAACCGCAGCCCTGCTGCGGCCCTGCAAAAAGTTCGTCGTCAGCAATGTCAACCCAACCAAGAATACGCCAAGAAGAAGCAAGGACAACAACTCACCCCAAAGCAATTGAGTCGTCCAGCGTCCTCTCCTTCGCATTGTGTACAAGCCACATATTCATGTCCTGTTGATACATCCTATTGTTCCCGTTCCCAAAGTTGGGCAACAACGGTTCGGGGGCAACATCTGCGCCATACGAGTTCGCATTGGGAGTGCGGCTGGCAGGGGTCAAAACATAGTCGTCTGTTTCCACCATGGGGAATCAGGTCAGGCAGATAGAAGAACAAGGTATGCATGGACGCACGGATCAACAATCGACTATGCGGGCCCAAAGCACTTTTGACGTTCCTCAGAATAATTATAGCTTCGGCGTCAGGCCAATCGTGAATGATATTACGGAGCTGAAACCAACATTTATCAGTCGAAGGGAAAAGGAAAACATGCACACATACGTAGTACGCGTCTTGGCCTGAGACAGGGCTTTGTTCGAAAAAGTTGAGAGGAATGAATTCAACTTGCTTGTTCTGCAGCGCTTCAGGTGCATCCTTGGCCCAGACCTGCAATTCTGGTATGAGATCTAGAACGGCCATCTTACCATATACCATATAAAGGAAAGATGTCTGCTCACATCCTTTGCTTGAACCAAGACCTCGGGTAAGTCTTGATCAATGATCTTCAGGTGCGGGTACATTTTCGCGAGTGGCAGGGAAAACGTCCCAATGCTGGCACCAACATCGCAGACAGTCTTCACCTCATTCCACGGATAGTCTGTGAAGTGATAATGTCAACAGGACCAAAATAGGGGAACCACCACGCACGGTTCAAAACTGAAAGAGAACCCATAACTTGACCAATTCCAATCATAGCTCTGTGGTAATTCTACTCCGACAGGTGAGAAATAAATCCAAAAGACGACGGATGAACTGCTGACCTCTCGTCTCTCTGACTAAGAATACTATGAGAAAGAGAAATCATAATCAGGAAACGAAATAACTCACATCCTGCTTCATCCACTCGAAGAAACCGCCGTTGAAACCTTTCTTTTTCAATGCATAGATCAAGGGAGCCTTCTCCGGGTGATAACTTGTTGCATACTCCGGGTTTATCATCGTTTCGTACAACGAACCTGCACCTTCAGAGACATCCTCCACCTCAATACGTGCAAGAGCACCCGGGCAGGAAGTCGAAAGTGTAGTGAGCGAGATGCGGTTGTTGGCAAAGGTGTTTGGCACGACTGAAGTTGGAGATAAGTAGCGAAATATGAGACATGTTAATGCTAGGCAGGAAAATTCAAAGGGCATGACTCGTTACCTTCAGTGAAACACCCCTTGGTTGCAAGGAGCCGAAGTACGCGAGTCAGCTTCCCCTTCTCCAATTTAACCAACTTAGAAAGCTCATCGACATGGAGGCCCTTTGGATACTTTGCTAGCGCATCTGCGACCTTAGCACGAAGAACGACGCCCACACACGCCCACTCAAAAGTCATCGAGATCTTGAATGACGGAAAAAATCCCTCAGTCATTCCATAAATCAGGGCTCACCGACATAGAACTCACATTTATCAGTGTGTGCTGCGGCGGAGCCAATGATGCACATAGCTGCTGGCAGGCACCCTCGAGCAGCCTTACGGCTTTCTTCAGTGCAAGGGAGTTGTTTGCAAAGTCAATTGGGTGATAATTCTTAGAGTGGATTGTAGGGACTTCATTACCACCTTTCTTGTATTCAGCGATAGCTTGGCGAGCGGACGAGTTGATTATCTCGAGGAGAGCCTCGAGCTGGGCTTCACCGGACATCGTTAGTACGCAAGCAGAAGAAAAAACAAGACTCGAGCGGTGCTGCGAAAATCACTGCCCCTCAGACTTTAAACTCTAGCCTTATAAACTGTCGGAGGTACCGCGTGAAGTCGTGCTGAGTAAATCACTCATCTTATTCGCCGGTGGTTTTGTCTCACAGGAAGCAAGTCTGTGGACGTGAATGTGACTTGAATTACTGAGAGATGCTAATTCTGGACGTGAATTCCGAGCAGCAATTGCATCTTGCCCATTTTACTACACACAATGTTTGAGTACCACACCTCCCAGCGCCAGTCTAGCGTTCAACAGTGCGAGATATCATAGATTAAATGAGTTATGGAGATAAAAGATTGAAGCTCTAACCTATTACAACAATGTTGATAGGCTTATCATTCAGATAGTTAGCCGTCTTGATATACAGCGCCGTCAGCACGTCAACGCTGCGATAAGGAGGAACTTGAAATATTTGTGGCCCGTGGGACAAAAACTTGCTCACACCGAAATGAGTAAGAACCTCTCGGGAACCTCCGGCGACAGAGGATCGACGTCACCGGAAGTGGGTTTTCGGGTTATGCTCGAGGCTCTCTCACCGCCTCTTCGACGTCGACGCGCTGCCTATCTGTTTGTCTCTCTCTTTCAAAGTCTGAGCTCTTCCTCCGCCCCCGTTCCATGACTCCTCGCACCCGCACTAATACCACCGCTCCAGAGTCCTCTCCAACCCCCGAGTCCCTTCCGGGGATCGGGGTGGGCCTGGGTTTATCGTCGCCATCTCCACAGCCGACTTCGACAATGGCAGGAACTGCGATAATGAGCCCCCCGATGACGCCTCCCCGGGCTGCGTGTCCATTGCAGATGCGGTGGCTGCGGCTGAGAAGGTCCCGGAGGTCAACGTGCAACCCCCTTCGGGGGTTGACCGCACAGTCTGTAAATCTGACCTGGTTTCCCATCAAGTCATCTTCAGCACGAAATTTATAGGTCGACAGCCCGTCCCCAGACCCAGATAAGAAGTAAGGATGCTCCCATTAATAACTGACAGAGTCTCGTGACCCCAGGGATTACGTATATATACTGTGGGACGCAGCCTATCTGATCTCATTAACCTGCTTAACACTTCCCACAACCCGCGATCATGTCTTCGAGCAATCATTCGACGACCGGTTCACTCAACTATTTCCTCCCACCTGTTGATGGATCCCGGCCGTATAACCATATCAATGCAGATAGCACTACGGGAAAACACAGTCGTAACTGGGCCGAAGAGTTACATATCGTCGAAATCGAGAACATCCGTGGGTCGGAGGACGAGTACAAACTCGACAATGCCGGATTCCAGTTTGGAAGGGAGGGTTCGAAGCACACTCGCTTCGTGGACGATGAAGAGATCAAAGTAGAGTACTACCCTGAGTGCGTTGAGCTTATCAAGAAGATCACTGGGGCGAGCAGTGTCGTTATCTTTGACCACAGTGGGCTTTCTATTTGTCTCTGTGATAGTACTGCTAACTCTATGGATGCTAGCAATCCGCCGAAATCGACCTGGACAGTCCGATGACAGCCCACAGAATCGTCAGCCAGTCTCTCTTGTACATGTAGACCAGACAACAGCCTCGTCTATTGCCCGCGTTCATCGCCACCTTCCCCCTTCAGATGCGCCCGCTTTGCTCAAGCGGCGTTTTCAGATCATCAACCTCTGGCGTCCTATCTCGCATGTCGCCCTCGATTGGCCTCTCGCTCTTTGCGACTTCCGCACTGTCGATGCGAAGAATGACTTGATACCCGTTGCACTCATTTATCCTAATCGAGAAGGAGAAACATATTGCGTCAAGTTCAATGAGGCACACAAGTGGAAGTACATGAGGGGAATGGAGCCGGACGAATTTGTTTTGATTAAATGGTATGCCATCTCTCTTTCCCCTTGAGTAAAAGAAGGTCGTGAGAAGGTTACTATGTCTAGCTTCGATTCCGTGCAAGACGGAAGTGTGGCCATGGTCAGTCCACACACTGCATTCCAAGACCCGAAAACTCCCAAGGAAGCACCTCTTAGGGAATCTATTGAGGCAAGGGCGCTGGTTTTTTATGACCACTAAAGTTATGTGAAGGGATCTGAAAAATAATATTCATGTATGTTTGTAGACCCTTGTAGTCCCGGTGCTTTAGCAAGCCCCTGCCAGGTTGTGGAGTGCATGTTTACAGAACGTCCTGCAGTCCAGACACATCCATTTTTCACTGGGATGTATATGTGATCCCATCAGGACACGTCAAAAGATCGCACGGAAAGATGGAATTGATGTGCGTGAATATGCGGACTTATGCTTCTGCTCAGAACATACTCCATCAGATAGTGCCATACCTGTGCATATACAGAAATGCGCCTATTCTCATTTGTCTGGTGTGGTCGGTTGCTATCTGCTTGGTTAGCAGACTACCAAAAAGTCATAACTAGCCTTTATGTAAGCCGGCTCATGATGAACGCATTGTGCTTCAGATCCTCCTTCATGGTGTTGACAATCGAGAAGATGCTATGCAGCATCTTATATGCATGGTTTCACATTCATGCTTCTTCTCGTGCATTGCAACGCAGCAATGGCAAGCTGGATAGCAACTCGGAGCCTCCCTTGGGCGATTTGCTCTAGATCAGATATTTTTCGTTCTATGGATGGCCTGAAAGCAGGTCGGAGAGTTGTGAATCGTAATCACGTACCTGAGTCTGTTGGAGCCCTGATGGTTTCGTTTGATTGATTGTCTGCACGTTGAGAGGCGGCTGTCAAAGGGTTGGAAATAGAATAGGTAACACATACTTGAGTTTTGCTCTCGAACGTGAAGGGTCAATATGATGACCTCCTCGAGGCTTGCTATATTTCTGGCTGAATATAAATGGATAATGAAAGATAGCGCGGCACAACCATTCAGCTAACAAGAACACCTTGACGGGTATTCTGCACGCATGGGAACTGCACTGTTTCTGTGAGATTAATGTTTTCCGTCCTCAAGCGGCAGGGTTCTAGCTGCAAGAAAATCTGTTTGCGTCGAATATGTAAGTCAGTAATGACATCTGATAGAAGTTGTATATCCGCCGAAAGATGACGAAGGAAGACTCTCGTCTGGAGCGACCACCAAGTTGGTGAGATAAAACTCTGGGGCCCAGCGAGACAAAAATGGAGCTAGCCATTGTGACTGTCGCAAGGTGCTGGTGAGATGTAGCATCCTAGAGTGAGAACGACGAAGGTCTGGAGGGTGCGATGAACCTAGTGACGGTAGTAGATGTGAGCTTCTTCAAGTTTCCGCTTCTTACTATGACGTTACATCCCAGCGTCCAACACCACCTTCAAGTCGGTATCGGCATCTGCCATGTCGAATCTTTCTCCTGTTCTCAAGAAACGCTTCCCATCGGGGAGAAACTCAATTGACTGTATGTCATCTTGAACATTAATATTGATCTCAATCGGGTTCGCACCAACAATATTGGAGGGGACAATCTTTTCACTCGGAGTTTTATTAGCACTTCCGAGTCATTTTCAGTGATGTTGGGTTCATTATCTTTGCTCGCCGGCCCAGGTGCATCCACCTGCTAATCACTATCTAAGGGAGCGGGGTTGTCCCACCCACTTGGTCCTTTGTCTGTTGTCGATTCTTCAGTGCACCAATAACCTTGCCCAAGTACACATGTACTACTCACCGTCTCTCTTCTTCAGTGCACATCCCTGTTATAGATTTGGGTGTGCTCCAAGAAAATTCATTACGTGTATTGTCGGGTGGCGTATCCGAAGTTCGCTTTGTCACGTTCGCTACTGCATCATTTACCCTGCCACTCACTTGGGGAAGACCAGAGAACATTCACTTGGTAGTAGTCTTCACCCTCCTTTCTACTACACTCTTCCTTGATAGGTACTTACAATGTTAGGCGAAGCTCAGCTTGAAGCGCTTCTCGAGATAATCAATACATCAGCCCGCCAGGCCATCGCCGAATACAAGAAGGGTGGTAATGATGTCCCTACCATCTACTCCAGGACATTCCACCCTATGGATTTTGCAACCGATACCGTTGCGCTGAGGAATGCAGTGAAACTACTTGAAGGTGCCTTCCGGCAACTTTCTGCGTCGTTGACACCACCACAGTATGTCATAAATGATGTGAGTAGTGGGTTTGGAAGACGGAGAGGATGGCTGAGCTGCTTTTTCTATCATTAAAGTATTCTCTCGCTGCTGAATGGGCATGCATGGACGTCGTTGTTCGTACAAAGGTTGCAGATGCACTAGAGAAATATCCAGATGGCCTACACATCGATGAACTTTCCAAGCTGGTTGATTTGGAGAAGGGGAAGCTTGCTCGCGTGCTTCGTCTCCTTGCGTCCAAGGGGTGCTTCATCGAAGGTAGGTAGTGCGCTGATGTCTCATGCCATAATTTATATCTTATTACAGTGGAACCGGATACCTTTGCCAATAACCGACTCTCACTTGTTACACTCTCGAGTTCCGAGATCGGTGCTTTATCGAGAATAGTGGTGGAGGATACATCTCGAGGCGCATTGGCGTTATTCGAAACGTTGACAGAGCCAGAGTATGCGACCAGCTATCATCCGGAGAGGGCGCCCTTTATCTATGCACTCCGAAAGAAGGGTACCAATGATAACTACTTTGATTTGTTGAAGGATAATGTGGGTTATTTTCATTGGATGGTACCCCGTCACTGAGTATGTTATCCGTTTGCTGATCATGTCACATGTGATATCTTCAGGCAGAGAAACGAGAGGTCAGGATTCATCATTTTATTGTCTAGTGCTGTTGAACGTCTGATGTAATCGAGCAGAACTATCATCGTGCAATGATTGGGGATAATCATGCGCTGGGGTCTCTCTCCGTTTTGCACTGTAAGTTGATAGTTTACCCACTGTCCATATGGTCATCAGTGTTATCACCCTAGATTATCCATGGAAATTGGTCAATACAGTTTGCGATGTCGGTTCTGGTGTCGGCACAATTTCTCGGCCTCTCGCTAAAGAGCACCCGCACCTAAAAATCACTTGTCAAGACCTGCCAGAGGTTATACTTCGCGCAAAACATGTGAGCAATTTCTTTTCTCCTCGCATATTGCAAGACGCCCCGGTGAGGGATACGTAAGGACAATGAAATGCTAACCTTGCTGCACAACAGGTCTGGACTAAAGAAGCACCCGAGGCGCTGCAAAATAGTCAGGTTGAATTCGCGGCTCTCAACTTCCTTGAAGAGAGTCCTGTTCAGGGTCAAGACGTGTACTATGTATGCATCTGTTCCCCTGTTTCGTCTGGACATCGCAAATAATTTGGTTGCACCGTTTGTGTAGCTTCGCAACATTACTCATGACTGGCCCGATGTCGAGGCTGCAGCCATCCTGATGAACGTCAGAAAAGCCATGGCGCCCCATAGTCGATTGCTAATTCGTAAGTCTTTGGTCAACTTCCTGTTTCGTTGGACCTGAGATCTGAGACTTGGCTCGAATTTCCCACGCTGGATTAGATGGAACCTTGTTACCCCCTACTAACCGCGAGGTCCGCGACCCCAACGACGAAACATCATCGTTCGGACTACACGTCACACCAGATCCGTTGTTACCCAACCTTGGAAGCCGGGCGTATCAACAAGACATGGCCATGTTGTTTTTGCATAATGGAAGGGAGAGGACACTTGAAGAGTCGATTGCGTTGGGGTGGGTGGTTTGGCCCACTTCTTCCTGTTTGACTTGCCTTGTTGCTCACGATGAGACTTTGCAGATCTTCGATCGGCCTACAGTTGGAGAAGGCGTATGATCTTTCTGACACTGCGGTGCTCGAATTCAGCATTGCACCCGCGTGATGAAGCACAAAACCTACAACCTATACACGTACATCTACGAACCTTTGTAGCAACTTCGCCCCTTCTTCCTCTCGTGAGGTATATACAAGGCTTTACTAAGAATTATGGTATGGCTCTAAGTGATATCACGAAACAATCGCATCCTAGTAATTCCGGAACCAAAAAGTCTGTGATACCAAGGTTGCATTCTCTGACAACTGGCTGACTCTGCTTGCACTGCAACATCCACGCCTCACTTCGGGCAGGCCACAAGAAGTGGTGGTGGTCGACCTGCGCGAGGATCATGTCCCGGCGTTCTTGATGACGCGCCACTAGCAAGAGAGTTTGAGAGCGTCGCTCTGCATTGATGGCATAGGATCGGCGTCGAATCCGCCTTGGTATTTGAAGTTACTGCATCGGGGGAGCTTTGCTGGCTCGTCTTAGTACGAGACTCGAGGATGCCTGACTTCGGAGAATCAGTAACATTAGATCCCAGACGTGTAAGGTCGATTTGTGGGTCTGGCACCTCACCCACGAAATTGAGACTCAGGCGCCCAGGAGATGTTGTAGGCTTAGGGCCGTTACTGGACGCAGTGTGGTGCTGTATATCACCAATGAGAGAAGGAAGCCTTGACTTGTGGCGAAGAGCTGTAACTGATGGTAAGAATATTTCTTGAAACGCGTAACGCAGGGGGTCGTTGTGTTGCCAAATATAACGCCATAACGGGGGGTCCGTCGCCTATTTTTTGGGTGCCAACGACGGCAACACGTAACGCGTAACGCAGGACCGTCAACGTTCAGATGTTCACCTACCAACACGAATGCAAACGCTGACGATGCGTTTGCGTTTTTGTGTTTGTATGTGAGCTGGTTATGCTGCATGCATTCTGCACCACCGCTGCTCTCTTCGTTGTACTTACTCGACCCCAACCCATTCCCAGCTCTCATTCATATGCGGCAAGCAACCGCCTCGCCCCCACTTCCTTGCTCGAACTTACTCACTCCCAGCATGTTCACATTTGCGTCACCCTTCCCCTTGCTCAACGTTCAACATTCAGCCCCCAAGCATCCAGCCTCAACCGTTCGCGCGCAGATGTAAATGTGATGCTGACTCTGCATTCATGTCTCTCTCACCCTCGCCCCTCAATCAAATTGGATTAACCTACCACCAGTGTCACCACTCACATACAAACGTGAGTGTTCGTACATTGATTGCGTCCAAGTCGCTCTCGTTTTCCCTCACCTGCTCTTGCCTTCACCAAACTCCAGTCACGTTCGTACGTGAGCGATCGAGTTCCCATCACGAGCTCCAGTATGCTCGAATGTTTAACTTTCTTCTTTTTCTTTCCATGTATGTACTCAAGCTTCCATTCCTAAATATTACGTTTTGATTACCGCTGCTAATTAATACCACCACCCCGGTCGCGTTGCTAGACAAACAGGCCATAACACCACGGGAGAATGCGTTGCCGACATTCGCAACAGTAACGCATAACGGGGGTGCTGTTGCTAAGCCTGGAGTCAGGGGTACCCCGTAACGCACCACCCCCTGTTGCCTCCATACAGATGGTAAAAGCGCGAACGCACTCTCATCATTCATGGCCCATTTGACCGGAGCAGTTCTCCGACGTCGCGGAAACGTGAGTTCCTCCGCCACGCTCAACCCGACAGGCACTACTGCCGCCGTGACCAACTTGAAACCAATCATCAGGGCACTCAAACCTTGTCTTTCCTTCTCTCTTCGTTCATCGTCGCACTCACCCATCACACCCTGTCTGGGGCCGGTAGGCCCTGCGCGTTTCCTCCCGTCTCGCTTCATGTAGGTATCATACCTCATATCCAGCGGTAGTACACATCGTCGGTCCACGCGCTTGCCTGTACATCCGTCCGCGCAATCGCATACATCCCCATTCTGTCTTAGCAGTCTGATACGATCCCCAAAGAGTTCAAGTTGCGGCATATTTGCTTGTAATCAAGTTTGTGTAAGGGTGGCACTCAACTTTGGACTCAGAATAGATTAACATCCGAATGATGGTCTCCACGTCAAGCGGATTTCAAGTCACTACGATCAAGATAACTCCAGTCGGTCTGGTGCGCGGCCTCAGGGTGGTTCTACGCGCAATACACAGGTCGCTCGGGACCATAAAGCTGAGGGCCACTGGGAGAACATTTACTCCATCCTCCTTTTTCACCCCTCCTTGATCAGTACCTACAATGTCAGGTGAAGCTCAGCTTGAAGCGCTTCTCGAAATAATCAACACATCGGCTCGTCAAGCCATCGCCGAATACAAGAAGGGTGGTAATGATATCCCTACCATCTACTCCAGGACATCCCACCCCATGGATTTTGCAACTGATACCGTCGCGCTGAGGAATGCAGTGAAACTACTTGAAGGTGCCTTCCAGCAACTTTCTGCAGCATTGATACCACCGCAGCATATAATCAATAATGTAAGTAATGAATTTAAAAGACGGAGTAGATGGCTGAGCTGCCTTTTCTATTATCAAAGTATTCTCTCCCTATTGAATGGGCATGCATGGACGTCGTTATTCGTGCAAAGGTCACAGATGCACTTGAGAAGTATTCAAACGGTCTGCACATCAATGAGCTTTCCAAGCTGGTTAACTTGGAGAGGGGGAAGCTTACTCGCGTGCTCCGTCTCCTTGCGTCCAAGGGGTGCTTTATTGAAGGTAGGTAGTACACTGATGTCTCGCGCCACAATTTACATCTTATTCCAGTGGAACGGAATACCTTTGCCAATAACCGACTCTCACTTGTTACACTCTCGAACTCCGATAGTGGAGCTTTCTTGAGGACAATGGTGGAGAATACGTCCCAAGGTGCATTGGCATTATTCGAAACATTGATCGAACCGGAGTATGCAACCAGCTATCGTCCGGAGAAGGCACCTATTTTCTACGCACTCCGAAAGAAGGGCATCAAGGGTAACTACTTTGATTTGTTGAAGGATAATGTGGGTTATTTTCATTGGATGGTACCCTGTCACTGAGTATGTTATCCGTTTGCTGATTATGCCGCATGTGATATTTTCAGGCGGAGAAGCGAGAGGTCAGGATTCGTTATCTTACGATTCAGTGCCAGTGATCGTCTGATATAATCGAGTACTAGTACTATCATCGCGCAATGACTGGTGCTAATCATGCGCTGGGGTCTCTCTCCGTTTTGCACTGTAAGTTGATAGTTTACCCACCGTCCATGTGGTCATCAATATTATTACTCCAGATTATCCATGGAAAGAGGTCAATACGGTTTGCGATGTCGGCTCCGGTGTTGGGGCGATTTCTCGACCTCTCGCTAAAGCGTACCCGCACCTGAAAATCACTTGTCAAGACTTGCCAGAGGTTATACTTCGAGCGAAAGATGTAAGATTTTTTTTCTCGTACATCGCAGTCGCCCCGATGAAGAATATGTAACGACAATGAAGTACTAATCTTGCTGCACAACAGGTCTGGGCCAAAGAAGCACCCGAGGCGCTGCAAAATGGTCAGGTTGAATTCGCTACTCTCAATTTCCTTGAAGAGATTCCTGCCCAGGGTCAAGACGTGTATTATGTATGTGTCTATTCCCACTGTTTCGGACATCGGAAATAACTTGATTGCACTATTTGTGTAGCTTCGTAGCATTATTCATGACTGGTCCGATGTTGAGGCCGCGGCCATCCTGACGAATGTCAGAAAAGCCATGGCACCTGATAGTCGATTACTGATTCGTGAGTCTTTGGTCAACCTGGCCTGGTCAGCCTTCGTTGGACCTGGGACTTGGCTCAAATTTCCTACACTGGACTAGATGGAACCTTGCTACCCCCTACTAACCGTGATCTCAACGCCGAAACAGCATCGCTCGGGCTACACGTCACTCCGGACCCATTGTTACCCAACATCGCCAGCCGGGCGTATCGACAAGACATGGCCATGTTGTTTTTGCATAACGCTAGTGAGAGGACGCTGAAGGAATCGATCGCGTTGGGGTGACTCGCCTCTTCCTGTTCAGGTTTGACATTGTTTCTCATGACGACGCCGCAGATCTTCAGTCGGCCTGAAGCTGGAGAAGGCATACGATCTTTCTGACACTGCGGTGCTCGAGTTCAGGATTGCACCCGCATGATGGTGAAGCACATGTTGAGGACATTGATATTACGATCTGAGATCTTAGAAAGTTTGTGTTGTGATTTGTCTCGCGTTGCTAGCTGACCAGAAGAGTAGGAACGACCGTCTTCCTACTTTAGGGTCTACCTACGGGAGACTATAGTTGACCTAGCCTGACGTACATTTACAAGCCTTTGTAACTTCGCCCTCCCTCCTCCTCGTGGAGGTATACATGAAACTTTGCTAAGAATTACAACTATGGTACGGCTCTAAGTGAAAGCACGCAAGCGCGGCTATGTCAATCGCATCCCGCGCAATTCCGGAACCAAGAAGTCTAAGGATAGTGACCAAGGTTGCACGGCAGCTCCATCTAACTCGCTCTCTCCACGTCTCTAACGGCTGGCTGACTCTGCTTGCGCCGCAACATCGGGATGCTCAGTCGACGAGGGAGCTTGGGCATGCTTGGGACATGCCTCACTTCGGGCACGGAGGCCACAGGAAGCGGTGGTGGTTGACCTGCATGAGGATCGTGCCCCAGCGTTCTCGATGATGCCCCACTTGCAAGAGTGTTGGAGAGTGTCACTCTGCGTTGACGGCGTGGGATCGGCGTCGAATCAGCCCTAGTATTTGAAGTTCCTGCATCGGGGGGACTTTGCTTGCTCATATTAGCACGGGACTTGAGGATGCCCGACTTGGGAGAATCGGTAACGTCAGGACGAGGCAGGAGCCCAGATGTGGAAGAGACGGTCCGTGGAGCTGGTACCTCACCCACGAAATTGAGACTCGGGCGCCGGGGGATGACTGGTCGCCCCGCTGTCGTACCTACGCTGACCTCGTTGTGTCCAGACGTCGACAAGCTAGGTAAATGCTTGACACTCCTCCGCGCGGTATCACCTCGCAATGTTGGTGGGGGAGCAAGTTCTGTCAACGTTGCGCTTGATGGCTGCGTCGGCAAGGGCTCAACAATGTCCGGAACACTTGGTCTGCGACCAAACGTAGCGAAAGACAGTTTGCGAGTGATACTCGCGACGCTTGGTCGACGGGCCTGAGATGCGCGCGGACTAGCTTCTGAAGCGGGTAGGGCAGGAGAGTCGGTGCTCGGCCACTTTTGGTGAACTGGTGAGATACGAGGACTTGGAGTAGATGGGCTGTCGCTCGATTTAAGCGTGCCGCGTCGCTTCCGCCCAGTGACACGATGCTCTGATACCTCGCCATTTGGCTCATGAACCGCGATGGTGCTATTACTGGTGAAGCCCGGCGGTGTCTTCTTCCACCATACACGCACATGGGACGAAGAAGCGGGGGCCACACTCTGTGCATCGCTGTTGCCCCACGGGGAGGCACTTCCTGCCAAGTTTTGTCCTTCCCTCTGTTTCTCCGCCTTCTGCGTCACTACACCACGCACACCTAGCCCTTTGGATTTGAACCACTTCCTGGGTGCACCACCTCGAGATCTTGTACTTTGGAGCTCTTCATCTTTTGGCAGCACCATGCGAGATCCAAAGGTGGGTGTGCCACAGCGGGACGTCGAACGCTCGAGAATAGGGGAAGGCAATAGAGACACTGGTCGTGGCGGCAACCGTTTATGACGAGATGGATCCACCTGAGGGTGATGCATAGGCTCATCAGAAGGGATATCGACCATGGTGGAAAGCTCAGAAGACAGGACAACAGCGTTGTATATTTCCTGTGCGTCGTCGGGTAGCGCGATTGGCTCGCAGACAAGATATGCGAATAACAGGCCTTCAGGACGGGTCATACGCGTGATGCGCCAACCCGCGGAAAGAGTCAACGCACAGAACTCGCGAAGTGTGCGCTCTTTTCCATCGAGGGTGATATGCATCTAGAGATAGTGAGAAGTGTCGGCGAAGGAGGGCGTATCATACCGCTTACAATGAGGTCCATCCAATAAGCATTCGTGCTTGCTTTTCCTAAGTTGGGTAGGAGGGGAGGAGCTACAAGCGTGCGCTCGGCACCTTCAATGTTTGCGAGTACTGAACTGAGTGTCCATTGTTCCGAACTACTTCTTCCCTCCCTCTCCTCGATGTTCGCATGATCAAGGTCTTCATCCGCACACGCCAGAGGGAGGACGTGTTCAGCAATAACTAGTCGCGTCTGAAGGTTGGATGCAACCCGGAGGTTGATCAGGATGCGTCGTGCAGCCTCGTCCGGCCAATCGTGGAGAACAACACGCAAAAGGTACACGGAAGGATGCCTGGTCATATGAGGGGGTTCGAGAAGTGACTGTGGTTCGAAGAAGTCCTGATCTGTGTCGAATGATGGCGACATTAGTATAATAACCTTCCGAGAACACGTTTTCGCACTCTTGAATATGACTTGGCCACTCTCGAGCATCTCAGGACACTTGGAACTCCATGCTTCAATCCCGAGTGCAGTAACCACAGGTCTATCCTGCACAACGAAGCGGATGTCGGAGCCATTCTTGGATGCAGTATTATTCCGTGTCTCATCGCCAGCAATAAGAGAAGGATCACTTGAAGGCCTCAACTTGTGGCGAAGAGCTGTAGCTGATGTAGATGGTGGTTCCTCATTAAGAGTACTATCTCGCTTCTTCACCGAATCAAACCTAGGATCGTTGAGGGCGCGAACGAGAACCATCGTGGTGCTACCTATCCCGCCGCCGACGTCGACTATTGTAGAACCTTTAGGAAGGGAGTACCAATCGAATCCTGGTGCTGAGGTCAATTAATGCATCGATTACGTATAGAATGACATACCACTCAAGATCGCCTTAGGTGCCTCCCATGCAATCGATCCCTTCATCGCGTTTGAAAAACGTTGAAGTCTATGGGATTTTCGCGGACTATAGTTGGTCCCATTACTAGGTGTCTCCAATTGCACGTCATCATACACAATGTTTATTATCGGCGTCGGGATACTTTGGGTACGTATAGAGGCACCTTGGCCAGTTCCTCGAAGCGGATCTTCGCCTCCGTTTTCCAGCCATTCGAAGTATGGTGCCTGAGTGCGGAAGGCCAAATTAAATGCGAGAAGTTTCTCTGGTTTAGCTCCAGTTCCAGAGCATACATGTTCCCCCAATTGCGGTGACGGTTCGAACGGAATTAAGGGAGGTGGAGGTTCCGAGGGCTTGGTTGCAGGTGACTGGCAAGGCATTAGCACACTCGCAGGAGGAGACTGCAACCCTGCGTGCTCAAGTCGATATGTAGCCGGAAGCAAGCGCGATGGGGTAGGAATATCCTTAGGAACATCCTCATCTTGTGGATATACAATGTGTGTAAGGATGCTTGAGGAACGCGTGGTGGGAGGACAAGAAACGGGACCATTCACAGCATAACCAGCTGCGGATGGGATAGTCGTTGTCATAGACAAAGCTGTATCTGCGAGAAAAGATGGATTGGAAGTGGAACCCAACGTTGGGAGCTGAACGCCAGTGAACGCCTCGGTGAGATAGGCAGCAGACTTGAAGAGTTCGTCAGTGCTGGTGGTCGGAAACGATGTTGTCAACATTTATGCGCAGACATGCTACGAACCTCTGGGGGACTTACGTTAACGCGACGAACGCGGGTGTTCCACCAGTATCATCATATTTAGCATCTGGGCTGGGTTGAGTTAGCCTCCAAACAAACAAGTCGAAGAATATTAATGGGGACACTAACTCTGAGAATACGTCCTGGACACTTTTTCCGCTATCCAGAAGGCTGGCTAGTCTGTTAAGCGCAAAAGTATCTGGAGCTGTTTCTCTGAATATATGATGGGTTGAGAGCAGTCGGAGGGCATGCGCTGCCAAATTATGTCAGGATCAGCAGAGGTGAGTCAAAATGGATTTGGTGAAAACCCACTTAGGTCGCTGGAATCGATATAATTGGTGCCCGTATAGGAACAAATCACTTTGGTGATCTCCGCAGCGTGCAAGCCTTCTGTGAGATGGGACAATGTATATCCCCAAAACAGCCAGAATCCACAGCGTCAGAACGAAATGGGTACGACAAGATTACAGGGAAAAAGAAGACATACTGATGCCTGCGTGTACATGGGAACAGGACTTTGGATCCGATCCAGGTAGAGTTGATGGAACATTTGTCAACGTGTCCAAGACTGGTCCACTCCCTTCAATGTTCAAGTCTAACTTGGCACCAGAACACTCCTCAGCGACAAGAGGACATTGTCTGTTCCCTTCAGCTTCTCGAAGGATTTCCGCGACGTGAAGATGTTCAACAAGGCGCATACACGCGGGAAGGTTGTACTAATCAGAAAGAAAAAGAAGATTTGAGGCCATATATGCACCCAAAATCAATCACGTCAGTACGAAAGAGGCGCACACATAACGGCACGCACACTCATTATTGCATCACAAAGAGACAAAAAGGGTTTGTGAACAATGTTCGACAGTTGTCCACACGCAGCGACGATCCTTGTGGCCGCTGCGACAGCGTCTGGGTGAAGGGCGAGGAGCTCACTGGGCGAATCGGAGACAAAGGGCAGGTCCGGAGAAGGATAGTCTACAACAGGGATACCAGCATCTGTGTTTGGGGAAGAAGGAAATGTGGCGGAGAGGGGTGTTGGAGGGACGGAGGAAGGGGGGGTGGCGGGAAAGGGAGACATGGGAGGGGAGAAAACTGGGGAACTCGGGTATACGGTGGAGGATGTTTGGGAGGTGGGAGAGGCGGGGGGGTCTTGGAAGCCGTTTTGCGAAAAGACACGGTGAATGTCATCCAAGGCGTCGGCAATGACGAGATGGAGGGCTCTGAGGGTCGCAAAGGTCGACGCCGAGGACGCCATGGTTGGTCGGCGCGTGACGACAAGGAGGGGGGAAAGAAGCGACGTGACGATCAGAGTGGAGCAGCCTTTAAAGAGATCGGGCGATGCGTCCCTCACGTCAAGGTGTGGTCCGATGACCCTCGAAATAGTCACATCGTCTTCCGGATCGTAGAAAGGAGATCTATATAAGTGTCGGAACCTTTCCGATCCGGAGAAGAGACGGATAACGACAGTCAGACGATGCAGACGGTCATGATGTCACTACTGTACGCAAAGGAAATGAATTGAGGCTGTTGGAACATGGAATACATGTACTACTTACGATTTGGGTCTCCACCACACGACCAACGACGCCGGCGAGTATTGCTTGGGCCGTGGCTGGAGGACGCGCGTCCGAATACAGCTATATGCGCAGATGGTATGATTTACTTGAGCGCGACATGAGAAGCCACCAAAGAAGACGACGATCCGGACATGGCAGTGAACGAACCGCGGTCGAACGCACATGACGTGCGGCAAAGTTGTTCGGCAGATCCCGACTCCCGAGGCGTTCAACAGACGTTGGATGCGTTCTCGCAAGCTTTCATAAATATTGTACTCCGTAAGCTAGAAATCTCTTCTGCTTGCTAGCACGTCTGGGGGATCCAGAGACCTCGGAGTACGCGACCTCAGTCACCTCACATACAAGTTCAAAGTCACGTGCCGCGAAAGTCACACCTACGTCACGCTCGTTTGCTGCCTGGAGTGCTACGATGCCAGCTGCTCAAAAAAAAAGACCTGCAGCATTTCAACAAGGCAATACAAAATTTAAGAAAGCACGTGTATCGAAGCAGGCGACATCCAAGAACACCGATGAAATCGTGAAGAAGCGGAGACAACCTGTGACACTCCCCATCGAGGAGTCAAGGGAAGAGGACTCTGATGAAGAGTTTAGCGCCGTGGACAGCGAAGAGGAACTGGAAGAGAGTCCGATGAAGGATGAATTCGATATAGACATGGAGTCTCCAAATGTTACAAACGGTCCGCTCCTCAGTGCTCTTCCATATCCTTCTTCTAATTCATACACTAGTCGCCAAGGAGTCGCACAGAGCACAACGCGTGCTGCAAGAACAGCGAAAAGCTGCAAAACCCCATTCTCAACTAATCGCCAATGCGAAGCGCGTCTGGTCCCTGGCCCGTCAGAAAAATATTCCCTCATCAGAACGTCAAAAACATGTCCGAGATCTGATGGCCATCGTGACGGGAAAGATAAAGGTCATTGTGTTCAAGCACGACGCCAGTAGGATCATACAGACAATCATCAAATATGGTGGTCCGGCGGAAAGAAACCAGGTCGCAAGTGAGCTTAAAGGCCATTACAGGGAGCTGGCTCAGAGCAGGTATTCTAAAGTGAGCATACTCTCCAAGTGTCATTCTCACCTCATTCTCGAACCTGCCCCAGTTCCTAGTCACCAAACTTGTCAGGTTATGTCCTGCGCACCGCGTCTCAATCCTGCTCGAGTTTCAGTCACATGTTCTCAAACTTTTGTTACATCGAGAAGCTTCAGGCGTTCTCGCCGATGCATTCGAGCTGTACGCAAACGCTTATGAGCGATCCATTCTCCTACGAGACTTTTATGGAAAAGAGGCTGCACTGTTTTACACTGGCCGAGGCATGGCTCAAGATATCGAAACCGCAAAAAAGGGCCTCCGCGGTCTCCTTGACGGTGTTGAGGACGATAGGCGCAGGCGATTGTTGGCTTCTTTGAAGGAAAGCCTAACGGCGATGTAGGCGTAGTGGCCTTCGTTCCGCTGTCTGGACTGAACTCGGTACAGATTTAATAACCCCGACAAAGGAGCTATTACACATGCCATTGTGCATCGCGCACTGTGGGAACTCCTAGCCGCTGTCGATAGCTTCGCAAAAACCTCGGAACAAGAGAAAATACGCCGAGAAATCTTCGAAAGGTTGGTTATTGAGCTATTATGCGTGGTCCAACCTAACCATTGTTTAAGTTGCCAAGATGTTCTAGCTGAAATGGTGCACACCAAGGATGGAAGTAGGGTCGTCCGTGAATTCATCGCACACGGCACAGCAAAGGTCATTCCTTCGTCTATGTGCCTTTGCACGTCGAACATATCTCTTTTTTCTTAGGATCGGAAGCACATCATCAAAGTAATCAAGCCCCATGTTGAACGGATGTGTACCGATGACGAAGCCCAACTGGTACTGTTTACGGCACTCGACATCATTGAGTAAGGGTCCCATTTGACTGTCATTCTCCACTGATTGACACATTAGATCAGCGACACAAAACTCACAACAAAATCCCTTGTCGCTGATATAACATCTCATGCTTCTTCACTCGCCTCGAGTCCCCAAGGCAGACGCTCCCTTTTCCATCTCATAGTGCCTCGGTCACGCAGACATTTCACGCCCGCCCAAATTACCGTAATAGCAGAAACGGACGGCACGCGCGCCAGGACAAGTAAGAAAGACAACACAGTTAGGGAGAACGAGATACGAAACGCTGCTAGCGAGGAGCTTCTCCAGTTTGTGGCAGAAAAGGGAGCGGAGATGGCAAGAGATACTGGTGGAAGCTTACTCGTGCTGGAGGTCATGTTGTACGCCGAAGGAGGCAAGTCCTTTTTCTTTCTTTCCTGAATTGTCAATGTAGGAATCCTAAGACCTCGACAGACAAGTCATCTGCGATGACGGCCCTTGCCAAAGCACTTGCATCTCCATACCCGTCGGAAGATCCTGCACGGCCGCATCCGATCGATCTCCCTCACACCTCTCGCATGTACAAGAGTCTACTTCAGGGCGGACATTTTTCTCATTCGGAGCAATCTATCGTACGCTCATCTGCATTCTCACCATCCGAATTTGCATCGGTATTTCTATCGGCCGTCGGGAGCGATACCACCATCGCGATCGCTCAGGGAAATGGCGCATTTGTAGCCGCCGAACTAGTGGAGCGGATACGTGCAGAGGGGACCGACGAACAGAAGACAAAAGTTAGGAGCTGGTTCAACGACTCGTTCGTGGCTCGGCTGAAGGACAGCGAGGCGAAGGGTAAGAACGTTCTGATAGAAAAGATTGGTGCTTTGTTGTAGGTTTTGCATTGAGGGCGTCCCGTATGAAAAGGCCTTGCCACAATGCAAGGCGATCCCCCTGCTGAACATGTCAGTCACCTCAAGGCTTGAAAGCATTCGCCGTGGTAAGAAGCTGCGCGCTAAACGTATACGTCATTGATAATTACCCAGCGAGGGCCTGTTCAAGTCTCGACGAGCTATTGGCAGGCCCGTGAGGAGATACCAATGCTACAGCTTCCTCTTCCAACTTATAACCGTAAGACATCACATCGCCCGTCTGAAGAACATGACATACCGGTCGCGCTGCGAGGAATCGTCTGAAGGGCTCGCAGGCGCCATGTAAGATCCCGCTTGCGATGAGATCGAGATAAGATCGAGATGGCGTACGATAGATATCGACGTTCGTTGAAAACGGAATGCCCTCATGCTGTTCGACCCGAGACCGTTGCACACGGAGATTGAGACGTCGAACAGCTGGCCTGCATGGGAACGCGTAGTTTCCGGGGATACTCGATTCTCAGTCTCCGGCGGGATCCTGCATAACTCTATCCCACTTGTGAGGTAACGTCGACGGGCACCCATAAAGCCCGTCTTACGGACTGAAAGTCAACTCTAGACTAACGCCATCCACACGGCGTGTGACAGCAGGTACTTTCCTTTCCCCAGGCGGACGCTTCAAATCAAGAATGACCCTGCTATTGGGCCCTGGGGTCAAAGAATCGCGGTGCAGCGAACTTTCCTGCCATGCGACTTCCGACAAATTTGATGTCTGCTGTGTATGACAGGGAGATCAGCAAGTTCAAGTTGGTGTAGTGAGTCAGTCCCGGAATGTGACTGGTAATTAGCCGTCTAAAAGAGGCAAGCTGCTGGCAAGCCATCGATGTCTTCTTCGTCGCTATCACAATATTATGTGTTGCGCTCATCGTACTTACAGACATCTTCTCTGCTTTCTGCTTTGGTCGTAGACAGATACGACACCGGGATTTCTCGACGTCGGAACACTCCAGCCATCGTATTTTGCACATATTCGGTGATGTTTGGGAAGCTGGAGAGAACACTTGATTTATGACAGTGCTGATGAACCGTGATCACAGGATACCCTTCCATTCAGGCAGCAGGGTATCTTGATCCTCATCGAGATCTAAGTTTCGGAGCTGAGCAGACAGACCGGGCATCCATGCTCGCTACTGTGCAGGAAAAAAGAAAACTCACATTGAGGTCAGATCACGCCTTCATAAGCGGAGAAGGGCTTCTCAAGCGTCCAACTTGACGTCTTTCGGGCCGGGTCCATGTCGCACGTCACACTGTGAGTGTTCCGAAACACAACTGTGGGAATATGTACACACTGATAGATGTTACTATCTCCAGGTCCACCTCGTCTCTGCCAATTATTGATGGCCTCACCGAAGTACTAGCCGTTTGTCGATTACGCTGCCATGGCTAACCATGATCGAGTCTGTATAACGTTCAAACTTCAAAGTGCACAAAATGTTAGCGCACTGTTTCTCCGCACGTGCCAAAAACACTCAAGCAAGAAATGACAAAAACAGGCATCCTGGCGGCGCAGATATGACGGAATTTGGCACAAGGGCGTGCACACTGAACTGGAAACCGCCGAACTTCTAATGGGCGGTAATAGGTGTGCGTGCGACACCTTCAAGTCTGATTATGTAATGATTGTTAGTCTCGGTTCGCAGTCGTTTTCCCATCTGCGTCACATCTTCAAATTGTGCCTCGAATCTCAGTCTTGTTCGGGATCACCGGCACCGTCGCCGTGAAACGGTTGGATGGCTTCCGCACCAACCGCTGCATCCCTTCTCCTTTTTCCGTCCGTCTCTGCTGATCGACGACCTTTCTAGTTTGTTCAGGGCGTATCTATGTTGCAGGATAGCACCTTCAATCCGGTTGCACGCACTTCGTCAAGGGAGTTTCTTTAGCGATAACGGCACGAGCGATTTTGCTGATGAAGTATCCCATCTGGTGAAAAATTGCGAGCTCTTCAGGTCCTCACGTAAGTACGTGTGGGATAGATCACCTATCATGAGTTCGAAACCGGACCACCGATTCCCCCTAATCCCCTTGTGTGTTTCATAAAGGCTAAAGCAATCCAAACACGGCTCTGGCCAATAAAAGTGAACCTGCGCCCCGCAGACGAGCTTGATACGACTCCACCCGCCTTATCTGTATCATGTCAGAATCCAGAATCTGGCTCAGTGAGTTCACCTCCGCAGCTATGCTCACCTTGAGTTGACTCGTCTCCAGTCACGGGTGCTTCATCTGGTTTTGGTCGCCTCTTGACAGAGTATCTCTTGCAACAAGGGAACAAAGTGGTGGCTACTCTGCGCAAGCCTGAGGTGCTATCTCATCTTGCCAGCCAATACCCCTCCACCCATCTTGTCCTCGTCAAACTAGACGTCACTCAGCACTCCGAAATCTCTGCGACGTTTGCCAAGGCCCGACAGGTATTTGGCCGTATAGATGTCGTCTTCAACAACGCTGGCATAATGATCAACGGGGAGGTGGAATCCCTCAGCGACGAAGATGCACGAGCATTGTTCGAAACTAACTTCTGGGGAGCTGCTCAAGTCAGCCGTGAGGCGATGCGATTCTTCAGAGATGTTAACCAGCCTCAAGGTGGTAGACTCCTCCAGATGTCATCTGGGTTAGGTATTGCGTCGCTCGCATGCTACGGACACTACAGTGCCACGTATGTTCCTTTCCATCTTTGGGTTACCTGCCGAACTCAAAGTCTGTCAGAAAATTTGCTCTCGAGGGATTGACCGAAGCCCTAGCAATGGAGCTGGACCCTACCTGGAACATCAAGGTAAGATTAATTTGCCTCGTACTCGTACCTATTTCCCCTACTATTGTATTGAATGCAAGCTAAAATTGCGTGCAAATAGATCACCATCCTCGAACCTGGACCATTCCGCACGGGCATAGGGAAGTACAGAAATATTGTCCCTCCCCATCCTGCATACACAGACCCCGGGCTGTCAGGATCCAAATGGCGAGAGATGTGTAAATCAGAAGCTTTTACAACCGGCGATCCGCAGAAGGCCTGCATTGTATTCGAGAAAGTATCTCGGTTGGAAGATCCCCCAATTCGGCTACCTCTACATCAGCTTGCGCTCCACTTGGCGAGTGAGAAGGGAAAGAGTTTGATAGAGATTGTGCAGAAATACGGGGACTGGTCGGATGAACTGTATTGTGTGTAACGTGCATTATGATGCTAAATGAGCTTTGGTGTATGTACATTGCTAAACAACAAACGGTAGGAGGAATGAAGGATATGTCCTGCCTGTGTACTTGAATATCGTTGATAATGACAAGTTGAACACGTGCCACGTGTGCAAATCATACTTGCAAAGTTAGTTACATGCAAGGGCGGGCTTTCAAAGACATTTAAGTACTTCTGGGACATCGCATCGACGAGGCGTGGCGGCCTTCACACCTTCAGCATTACTCAGAAACGCTCAACAACCCCTGTTGAAGCAATTCCTATCAGGTTCGTATACATTTACCTCTATTGCATACATTCGACGAAGGATGGATACAGGAGAATGGACACAATTGATGATGGCACCAACTCAGCATTCGAAACGCTCCTGCGCTCGTTTGCCATGATTATCTTCTCAGAGATAGGCGACAAAACATTTCTTATTGCTGCCATTCTCGCAATGCGCCACCCTCGCATCGTCGTCTTTGCAGGCGCCTTCGGCTCCCTGTTGGTGATGTCACTGCTCTCCGCCGAAATGGGCCATCTTCTCCCCCAACTAGTACCCAAGAAATGGATTCACTTTGCTGCGGGCGCGCTTTTCCTGGTGTTTGGATTCAAGATGGTGATGGAAGCCCGAGAGATGAAGGGCGGGTCCGAGAAGATGCAAGAAGAAATGCGAGAGGCAGAAGAAGAGATCAAGACCGACTCCACAGAAATGATAACTATGGGATCCAATGGCAACTCCGTTTCCCTGGAACGTCTCGAGGAAGGCGAGATGCGCGCATCCTCGCCCTCTCGAAAGTCGACGAAATCTGGAGTTTTGGATGGGGCCCGCAACTTTTGCAATTTCATCCTGGGGCCTGTCTTCGTCCAGTCGTTCCTCCTCACGTTCGTAGGAGAGTGGGGAGACCGGAGTCAGTTTGCGACCATTGCGCTGGGCGCAGCCCATGTGGGTGCATCCAGGTACTGGCTATAACATATGGACTCACGGAGCTTTTTTTACTTTTCAAAGAACGTTTATCTCGTAACATTAGGCACAGTCATTGGTCACTCAGCTTGCACGGGCCTTGCTGTCCTGGCCGGTCGGTACATCTCGACCAAGGTATCTGTCAAGCATGGTTTGTATTTGACTCTGATCTTCCGGTGTTTCTTTCTCACACATCTCTGATTCCACGCAGTCACCTTCGGAGGAGCTACGCTCTTTTTGATATTCGGCGTAATTTATATATATCAAGCTTTTACAGCCTGGTCGGCGAACGAACTCCCAATATCGATTTTCCCGGATCAAGGTTGAGCTATATGATACTATAGTACCCGGCATGCACCTGCCATGATATTATTGGTGTACCCTGCATGTTACATTCACAGGAGCCTGTTGCATATAATCAGTGGCGACTTATCCCCGAAAAGAGAGGCAGTCTAGACGGATGCCAAACGTTGCGTTGTTTCCTGGTTTAGAGGTACAAAGGAGGTGGGTACACCCAGATGAAAACATGTACTCGGACTCGAAGGAGAGACTGAGGGGAGGGCGGTCATAGAGTCAGGAAGGCGCATGGATAGGGATCATGGTGTGGGAGGAAACCATTGCGACCACTTTTCTAACCTGAATTGGAGTCGGGGATTGGTCCGCGGTTGTATCTGGAAAGAACGTGCGTCCCCCCAGTTTCCTACCATGCCAGTGTCTCCATAGTGCGGGCTGCGGGCACTTTAAGGTGTCACATGTTTCACTGTCTATAGATATCAGATTCAATCAGAGGACCTTCCCGGAGCGGTTAGTTGTGCCTTGAAAGCCATTGGTACATACTGGTACATATTGCAAGGGGAGGCTATAGGCGTGAAGCGAAGAAAAGGGCTTAAAATGGGAGCGAAATTGGGTGGAAGGTGAAGGACGCAAGCGCTTCGAGTTCACGTCTTGCACTCGGTTCAAAGCAAAGACCAAACCACCCCGGATCTACGCGGCACGCTTGATTTAGCAAGCTCAAGCATTACACTACACCGATACATAATAATCTGGCCCATCTGGAAAACTGTCCTTCCTGTTCAGTGAGCCATAACTATGGCAATAAAATCTGCGAGAAAGAGTGGATCAGTAACACGACAAGAAGCGTAATTTACACTACTGACCGCCATAAGGACTATAGCCACTACGAACACGATAATGATCATCAAACATGCAGCTCGACGACCAGCCTTTCGTTGATGCTCTGATGCAGTGGAAAGCTCTTCAGCAGCACCCCGCGTGTCAGAAGCTATGGAATAGATATTTGACTCGATATTGTCTATAAAAATTCAATACAGTTTTCAAGGAGCCGAGACGAACATGCGCACCAAGCATGCCACCCTGTTGGTTTACGAGTGTGCCAAGGTCACGGAATATTTCTGATAACTCATGAATGCCCGTTTCAATCTCCTGAATTTCGACCTCCCGTTCCCCAATTAATGATTCCTGGTAAGCAAGTTCATGGGGAGACAATTGGGATTGAAGCAATTGTACTTGTTGCTGCTGCGGGGTGGGGGAAGTTTCACTTGGCGAGATTAAATAGACTGTAGGATCTGAGTGAAATTGCTCACGAAAGATGGGAACGGTCATCTTCTACCGCGAGCCTCACACCCTGTACTACCGTTCTCTGTCGCTCTGCACTGAGCTGCTGTGCTCGCTGAAATGCCACGAGGGATGATTGAAGGTCATGCGAGGTCTTCTGTAGTGACGTCTTGTGATGGGGCTAAAGTTTGGACTGAGCTTAAATCTAAAGGGTGATATCCATCGGCTTACGCTCGACGTCGGTATCGAAGAAAGCTTCTTCAAGTCCTCTGACCCTCGTTTAGCCATAGCTCTGGTGGTCTCCGTGAGGTCATGACTGGCATTGGGATGGTTGAGAACGCTTCAAAAATAGAATCCAAGGTTAACGCACAGCTGTTTACGAAGGGGAGGGGAATCCTTCGTTGTACCGAGTTGGTCTACTAATTTCAAAATGGCCTGACCATTGCTATGTATCTTGAACACTTGAAGGGACAAGGATGATTGTAGGGAAGCGAAGGTAGAGTCATCGCGGGCTGGACGCGATTGACCGGTCTCAATATCTTGGAAGCTCATGATAATAAGATGGAACACCTCGAACGGTCCGGCGTTCGCAGCAACGACGCGACCCCGCTGATCACGTGACTCAATGTCGGAAGTCGGAATTTCAGTCAGCTGGTTGAAGTGACTGGCTTTCCGAGGGGTGGATCTGTACAAAGCACAGCTCGTTGCCCTAGCATGTCTCACTCATCATCTTCGCCTGGTCTGGAAATTGATACCTTCGACGCAAAAGAGCATGGGGATCCTTGAAGCAGTCAGCCCCTCGAGTGGTACGAGCAGGGTTGCTCAGTCATGCCCGAACTGGGTTATGTCCGTACTGAATCGGACCATGCTCCCTTTCGCTGCAAGTGCAAAGCTGAGTTGGACGAAAAGGTGGTATACTTGAACGCACGGCCTGTAGACGGTAGCATGAGATCTCCAGCTCTTGCCCTTTTCTCGAAAAAGTGAAAAAGAGGATTGCGGAAAGGTTCGGCACCAGGGATCTAGGACTGGTGTCGAAATATCATCTTGGAGTGCAATTCGAACGGGAGAGATCGGCGCGTCGGCTACGGATGCACTAGGGTGAATACTAGTATGTCAGCTTCTTACTCCGGGATACGGGCTATCCAACTGTCACTCCATGCCAATCACCCTACCGACCCCAGAGCCCCGATCCCTCCATTCTGCTCCCCGACGTTGCCGACCTTCGTGGTTCCTACCTCAAACTGATCGGGCAGCTCATCTACCTCTCTACCAACTTGCACCCTGACATTGCCTACATAGTCGATTCCCTCGTGCAATTGAATGCAAATCCTTCCACCTATCATTTCGCTGCAGCGCAACGCATCCTCCGATACCTGGCGGGTACCATCAACCATCGTCTCTGTTATGGTTACGAGATCGAACTCCCAGAGCTTCACGCGTATGCCGATGCAAGCTGGGCGAACGAAGCCGGTCGCCCTTCGGTCTCGGGCTATGCATGGTTTTATTCGGGAGGACTGTCACCCATGTCATTCGGGAAGGACTATAGCTGACGTCCCTCTTTACGCTTGATTTGGATACCATGTCTTTTCTTCATACAGGAGTGACGTCATTAGTCTACGTTAGTCTACATTCTCTCTAAAGGCCGTATGCTCAGCAGCCGCATTGCTGCCCCCAGCACATCTCGCGCACATATGTACAGCCAGAGCCTTGCTCTCGCTTTTTCCAGATCGGATTCGCCTTTCACTACCAACGTTTCCCAAGCACTTGAGATCGCGTGCGCCAAACGGAACGCAAATGTGACCACACCGCTCGGTTCGTGTGTCTTGAGTGCAGTCTTGACGACGTCTGGATACGATCCGAGTAGAATTGCAATGTCCCGTGCGTGTCCAGACTCCGCCAGCGGCAAGGTATCAATTTGCGAAGGTGGTGGGAGTGGAAGGAGTTCCGGGTTTTTGCGCTCCATCGACGTAAGTCGGACGTGAGCATATTGTAGGTAGGGTCCAGTGTCACCCTCGAACGACAGCATGCGGTCCCAATTAAAGGTATAGTTGTTAACACTGTCCAGGAAATGTTAGTCTGTGGGACCATCCACCATCTGAAATCTTACCGCTTGGCAGCCATGTCTTGGATTTTGATGCCAGTTATACCAACTTCCCGACTGACGTGCTCTGGATTCTCTATCGAATTATATTTTTCTTCATTCCGCTTCATCTGCTCGTGCATCACGGAGGCTGCTTCCTTGATTATCTGATCCAAGAAGACCGCAGTACCTTTGCGAGTGCTCATACCAAGGACCATACCATAGTTGACATGTTCCAGACGATTAGCCCAAGGAAAGTCCATAAGCTTCAGTATCTGGAAAAACTGAGCTAAGTGTAGATCCTGTTGGGACGCGACGACGTAGATCATCTTGTCAAAGTGATACTTTTCCCATCGTTCGATTGCGCCGGCAATGTCTCGAGTGAGATATATCGAAGTACCATCTAAGTATCGGTATCGAGAGGTCAGATCGTCTCCCGGCAGGATCAAAGTTGAGACGAACCCGCTTTCCGGAGGACGGCCTTGCCTAGCTTCCACTTTTCTAGATCGACGAGCTTGGCTCCGTTCGCATCGCTGATCAGTCCAAGTTCATCAAGACGCTCAATTGCTTTGTCCATCCACTCCTTTCCGACTTCGCTCTCTCCCGTATATCGATCAAAGGAGACATTCAACCGATCGTATTCTTCGATATACTTGTCGATGCTCATCTTTCGCCATTCTCGCCAGTTGGCGAGAATGCTTTCGTCGCCGTCTTCCATTCGTTTGAACATCCGCGCAGCTTCTGCTTTGACGTTTGGATCTGCGTCGGCCTCCTTGTTCACTTTGATGTAGATATCATACAAGTGTTTTATTGCGTCTTTGGACAGTTCCTCTTGGGAACCGTATTTTTCGAATCCAGAGGCTATCATGCCGAACTAGCTGCGCATTAGATTGAGGGTCGTGCGGAGAATGGAAGCGTTTACCTGTGTACCCCAGTCTCCGAGGTAATTTATAGATTCGACTTGCCAACCGCAGGTCTTGTAGAGGTTTGCTAGAAATGCACCGATAATGGTGCTCCGAAGGTGACCAACGTGAAATGATTTTGCGATATTAGGAGACGAGTACTCGATGACGAGTTGTTTGCCTGCGCCGATGGTATTTGTTCCATATGACGGTTTTCCGGAAGGACTTTCGTAGGTGAGAGTATGTATTTGAGTGAGGACTTGGCGGATGAGGCTCGCGTTATTGAGTTGGAAATGGAGGAATTGTTTGTCGTGCGTTATGGATGCGATAAAATCGTCTGGTTGAAACTAGAAGAAAAATTAGCAGGTAGGAAGCGGCGGTCGGAAGAAGGAGACGTACGTCCGCTACGACGGTCTTTGCGAGTTCGTCAGGTTTTCCGGGGAGGCGGAATCGGGGAAGGGCGACTGTGAAATCGACGCCCTTCTTTCCGTAATCGACGCCAGAGTAAGCTTGTTCGATCGTGAGCTGTGGTAAGCGATCGGATATGCGTTTCGCGATGGCAGTCCGGAAGGCATCCAAGATGCAAGAAGAAGGGTCCGTTCCGGGTACGTGTGGGAGTGAAGGAAGGGACATGGTGCTCATAGTACGTCGAAGAGCAGATCTGAACAGATACCGCATTTTCTATCGATGGAAATACAAGCAAACACTAGGAAATGTCACGCTCGTCTTCGACATTCAACGTACCTCCGCCGTCTGCGCGCATTCGAATCGCCAACGAAATAACACAAGACAGAGAAGGTCCAATTCCGTCGAGTCTGAGTCTTCTCTCTGCTCGCCGTCCCTCTTGGGCACCCCCGCTCTACGATGTCCCACAAGACACCGTCGCCTCGTATCGTGACGTACCAGCCCTGCACTTTGCCGCGTCAACCAGTCAGCGCTCGCAGCCCTCCACCTCACCTGATGGCGGAGGAAACTTCAAAAGGAGTTTGCAAATCGATATGAAAGACCTTGTCGGAGATGCTGTTGGCAACGTGAATCAACCCCAGCGTAGTTAGTAACCATGTCTGACCTATGTCCGTAGATGAGCATTAGTCCAACTAGTCGTGATATCGTCCTCGCAGCGTAAGCAGACCACATTTCCCTCTCCCCTTCCTTCCTTGACTAGTCCCCAGCCGGCGCGGACTATTCATCATCGACCTGGAAGCTCCTCTCGAAATTCCGCGCTTCCTCCCTCAAGGTGGCACTTGGGATGTCGCAGACGTACAATGGAATCCTCATCGAGCTCGTGCAGAGTATATCGTCTCTACTTCCTCGGAAAAGCTGTATGTTTCATCCCTCTGCGTTACCCTTTGCTTATCCATGGCCCAGTCTTATATGGAACCTGATGATGACAGGCAAGAGCTCCATCGAACACATCTTGCATTCCCATTACCGTGCGATAACCGACATTAACTGGCATACGTCCGAGCCACACACCGTATCTAGCGTTGGGATCGACACATGGTTGTGGTCTTGGGACCTGCGGGAACCGCGCAAGCCAGTGATGGGTAAGTGACAACTTAAGCATGCGAGTCGCTCGCTGATGCCCCTTAGGACTTTGTGCTTTCAACTGTAAGAAGTCCAATACACAATTGATTGCTTTTCCTAACCCCCTTTCAGCCGGAGGCACTCAAATCAAGTGGAATCGTCAGGACCCGAATATCCTTGCATCTTCGCACCTGGACGAGGTCCTGATATGGGATCGTCGAGTTCGTCAACTGGCTTCCTTCCCCGGTTTTACCACGCCTAACCGACACACAGAAAGGATCCCTCCCTACTGGTCGCATTCGCGCCCATAATGCAAAGATATACGGTATCGACTGGGCACATACCCGGGTGCACGATATCGTCACATGTTCCTTGGACAAGACGATCAAGGTCTGGAATGTAAAGGACACGTCAGCACCTGCCTTCCCTCAAACCGATTCTTTCGCTCAAAGGATTTCAAGACCGTTACCTCAGCCGCTGACGACAATCATGACCCGCTATCCCGTCTGGAGGGCCCGTGACTTACCGTTTGGGAGGGGTATATTGAGTCTGCCGCAAAGAGGCGACACAGCTCTTGAAATGTGGGTGACTGGAAACGATGCAGTGCCAGTGGAGATACTCGAGGGGCACACGGACGTAGTCAAAGAATTTGTCTGGCGACAGGGAGGCACGGGTGCGTACATACTCACATTCTGAGCTTGCATTAATGTCTCTTGCAGACGGAGCAGAGTACCAGCTAATTACATGGTCGAAAGACCGCACTTTGAGGTTTTGGCCTGTGGATTCGGAGACTATGGAGGTAAGCATTTCGAGCCCCGGGGGTCACATCACTTACCAGTCTCCAAACTAGAAAACGGGATATACCCTCGAATCATCCAAAGTGCCTGCTCACACTCGCTTATTCAGTGATCTTGGAAGAGCACATCAATCGTTTCGACACGTTCCGGAAGGATCAGACTCGATTCCAGCTCTATCCGCCCCAGTCGGTTCACGAAGTATATTAGCAGAAGTGCGCGCCGGTCCTGCACCCATATCCGGTGTGAGGAAACCTGCCAATCCAGTCCTTCAACCTCATCATGGGAGTGCTGCAAGAGGCAAGGGAATGTTGCTCTTTGATCCAGTGTCGTCCGTAGCCCAGCATCAGATGCACTATCGTTATCCTCAAGTGGCCAACGAGAATTATCAAGCTCGCATTCGGGAAGACCAAGGCGAAAATCAAAGCCAAGTTGCTAGCCAACTGCAACCAGATAAACGAGGCATCCCGATCCCGAGTTCGACAATGACGATGTCCCGAGGTCACGTCGGCGGCGGAAAGGGCCCAAGGGTAGGTATGGATGCGTTTACGTGGTTAGCGAGTGTGCGCGTTGGGGGAAGGGGGAACGAAAGTTCTGGCAGAGATAGCGGTGTAAGCAGTGGATCGAGGTCAAGAACGTCGCTCGGGGTGGATGACGAGACTGCGGCAGCTCAGGGGCACAAGAGGAAAAGAAGTGAAAGTCAGCTCAGGGAAGGAAAAGAGGTCGAAGGAGCCAAGAGCTTACCTGCCGAGTGAGAAATATTCCTGGCCATAAGTCCACGCTGAGACCGAGTTTTAGAGTCACGTCGGTACTCACAAAACTTTCCACTTCTAAGGTTCGACTCGAAAAAGTAAGTCTATTTTGCGTGTATGATCCAATATGCTTATCTATATCAGCACGATCTCGCAAAAAAGCGCACTTGTACGTTGGGTCTACATGGTCCCTGGGGAGAGTCCTCGTCTGTTTTCATACGAATTTCCTTTCGATTTCCGAAAAGTTATCCCCATGCACTTCATCCCGAAGGAACACCCGAAATCGATCTCGAGCGCAGTCCGTTAATATCTATCCAAAATCGAGCTTTCATGCTTCGACGTCTCAAAACCATCAGAGAGCGTCGACGACCATGTCTCGAAGCCTGCCTGAGATTTTTGTTATTTGGGGATGAAAACGAACAGGATATTTCGGTGGACATGGGGTCTGATTCGTCTTCTTCCGAAGACGAGGTTCCGGCTGCAAGAAGGTCCAGGGATTTCACTGTCTCACTGTTGAGAAATAGCAAGAATCTAGCAGAACCGAGGACTTCGCAAGGTGTTTTTGGCCCGAACGGTAAAACCTGCTATCTCGTCCCATATACCACGCGTTGACAGAGCGCCTCTCGGACAGGGGAATTGATCTATTTCTTCAGAGCACCGCCTCGAATAGTCCGTCCTCATCAGGTTGGTGGAGGGAATGAACTCCCGGGTTCTCCAGCCTCTGCTACACGCTCACCCCATTCCTCGCGGTTATTTCAATCTCCTGCATTGTTGTCTGATGCCGTTCGCCGTCTGGGACTTGCGGCCATAGATCAACACCTAGAAGTGGACTCTCGAAGGACGGGAGACAATGACAACACGCTGCGCATCATGACCAACCTTCTCACTTTCTCCCAGCAAAGAGCGCAGCGGGACTTTGCTTTCGAAACGAAGGACAACGCGGTCACAAACGATCAGGGCGGCATGATTCCTTCACGACGGAGCACGGTGTTTATCAAGTTGTCGACCGATATTTCGCTAGCACGGCGAAAGGTTGCGGAGGCATACATCTTTCAGTCGGGTACGCTGGAGGACTTTTGCCATTTCAATGCGAACGTCGCTAGGGCGCACGGGCAATTTGCACATGAGAGGATGTTCAGAACTCTCCAGAGCCTGTTTCCAGCTCATGCGGCGACGTCTAATCTGTCTGGAGCGGTTGCCCATCGTCTTATTCATCAGATGTTGGTGCGTTTTGGATCTACATACGGACACAGCTCACTAGGTTATGTAGACATGGAGAATTTTGTGCGACTCGTGATGTGCAAATGCTTGCCATGTTGGCTGTAGTGCTTCTCAAAGCCTATGTATCATCAACAGAACCACGTGAGTAGGCTCAGTTCTCGGCCGCAATCTTTCTCCAGCCATCAGGTTACAGACACCTTACTCTCTCCATCCACCAAAGAAACATCTCCGACTATATCGAGGAACGAGGGTGATTACTTTAGTCTTGCAAAGTCCAAGGATCCCCGAGCAGCCATTCTGTCTCCTGCGTGGCCGCGACTTCCCTCCACGTCTCCGACCACCGCCAGTTACGCTGTCGCAACTTCGCTCTCTCTATCTAATTCCTCCCGAGGGTCGTGGTCGAGTTTGTTCAATACTGGCAGTGTTCGTCAATTCATGTCAGGCGTCCACGAAACGATTTCGACGCCACTCGATACGCTGCCTGGCAAGATCTCGATCCCTATTCCTCACCCTGAACCCACCCTTCGTCTCAACATCGATGCACCCCGGCAGTTGCGCATGAGAGACCAGGCGCCGAGCGTATCACCTATATCCAAGTCCTGGTCCGAAACGCAGATGGTATCGAATCGACAGACACCCTTTTCGATGGCGAGTCATGTGAGACGACCGGAACGCTCGCAGGCTGCCAGTGCAAAACAAATCATACAAGAAAAGAAGCTGATCGTCCTCGAGGAGGAATCTCAGCAGCTCGCTCAAGGGTATGTGCCTGCTACCTATGCTTTTTTTTCCTCCACTGAACGTACGTAATGTAGAGCGAGGCTGGCGCCCGAACTACTATCCCAACTGGCATGTCACGTACTGGCGTACGCGGACATGCTGTTCCGTTGGGAATTGCTAAACAAGCGAGTCGAATTGCTGAACACGATCAAGACATCGACCTTCATCAAGACCCCACCTCAGAATCTGGACATGAGATTTGGTGCTTGCTCGTCATTTTCTGATGACGTGGACGACGCTAATGCATGCGCAGACATCCAGCTGGCGCGTGGGCAGTGCGGTCATGGCCAATGGTCCGACGACGACGCTTGTTCGTTGTGTGGTCTTTACCAGACCAGTGCGCGGTGTTCGGTGTGCAGACTTCCGGTCAAAGGTGTGTTGTTTCGTCAATGCTGCTGTGACTAGATAACCCTCAATAACATTACTACTTACATAGGTCTCGCTCGGAGCTGTGGACAGTGTCTCCATGTGACCCACGTGAAGTGCTGGCGGGATCAAAGGTCTGATACGTGTGGAACAGGGTGTGGATGTCATTGCGGTGATTCGACTTCGGGTCAGAGGAGCGCTTCGTTTGGTCGTTCGCCCGCGTCCGCTTCGGTTGCCTTGGGGTAGTGAAAGCCGCACGGGCTATTATCGGAACCGCTCTCATCATTTGGATTTAGCCTTCGAGTTGGCGTGAATAGGGCACAGGCTTGAAGGTTTGACGGACGGTACATGGTCTCATACCCTATCAACCATCACATTTTTACGAAAGTAATGCCAGTAGGCATGACCTGACGTTGCAGTACAAAGTTGGTATCGACATGAAAGAGAATTAACAGAAGATCGACAAAAAACAGTGAGCAAAAATTCGAATCCGGTATCTCAAAGAGGCACCTAGAGATCATACAATCACATATTATTATTCTCTTTGTGGTGATCCGTGCAATATACTGATGCCGTAGTAACACCAGCCCCTGACAACATGACACTGCACGTACGCAGTAGGCTGTAGGATCGATATCAGATCCTGCGCAGAAGAGACGGGAGGTCCGCATCGAACCTGCATTAGCATCAGTGACCTCCCGCTGACACATGCTCGCGCGCGAGAGAGAAACAGCGCACCAGACCCAATCCTTCTTGTCAACCCAGTAATGAGAAAATTTTCCTTGTTGCGTAGTCCATCCCCTGATAGCTAACGCCAAATCATTGTCAGGAACCGCGTAATTGTATCGAAAGAGTGTCGTCCGTAACGGATAGTAGATGGAATCGTAGTTGCCATCTCCCTTATCGCTATCCATCAACTTCCAGCCATTACAGAGAATAGGGTCCAACGTGAGTGGCGCCGAGGTTGTGCCCAAGGGCGGACGCTTCTTGACGCCGGTCTGATCGAGTGGCATCACCCACGTGTGATGGTCACCAACCCATCGAACTTGATCGAGGAAGAACGGTGGTTCCGTCGGATGCTCGATGTGATAGGGAGTGGGTATGAAATAGGTGCGCCAACCACGTTCACTGTACTTTCGGATGGCCCTCGGAGCATGCCGCGCGGACGCCATGCTCAAACCACTCCGCTCTTCAAACGTCGCAACGGGATACATAGAGTACGCGGCATCGGATGTGATGAGGTTCATGACGGTCGCTAGTGAGAGGAACACGAAAGCTCAACATGCAGTGGAGCGCACCCGAGGCCAAGAACGACGTACTGGAATGGAATCCTAGAATGACCTCTAGCGGGGACGAGGTCGCTTCGATGATTTGGACCTTCAAATTTTCTTCTCTGGGGCCAGCCTTTTCAAAGCTCCAAACGTCTCTGATTCCCTTCACAGGATACCAATGGTCGCCCGCAGTGCGCCGGCTGGTACGCCGCCGAGTGCCATCAAAGTCGTCTCCGATGGCCTCCTCCCACTGCTGTTGTTGCTCCTGATTTTCGCGAGGAACATAATAATAACCTTCGTTTTCTACGAGAAAGCGTGCAACCTCGAGCGAATGGCCGGGGTGGGTGTAGAGGTCAAGATCAGCACTAGGAAAAAACGTTCTATCCAAGAACTGGAGAGCGTCAGAACCAGAGACTAGAGTGTTTGTTTTGGCTTGGAGAGAGCGAAACGCGAGAGGGTCGGTAAAGTATCGCGAGAAATGACGATTGATGTTAAAAGCTCTGCTTCTGAAGGCGGCTACGGCCACGTAGGCCACGCGGCAAGTGAGGGCGACACGAGCGAGGGTACGGGGTGACAGGTGAGCGAACACGAGATCGTAGACGGGTGCGCTTGCAAACAACTTCAATACGTCGAACGGAGCGACGTCACTGTCGACGTCCATGAACATTGCTGACATCGGCACCAATTATGGTGGTCGTGGCTCAGACTGTTATACTACTTGCAAAATAAGAATCATCAACCTTTTATGTAAATTCTACGTTCATATCATCGCTGTCCCTCAATTGGTTTCATAGCATTGTCAACACAAGGCCATAGCATTGAAAATCGAGGAAAGTATTTTGTCTCTGCTGTTGAATATCCCCGCGATTTTGGTGTCTTGAGGTTGAGTATTTACAACGTTTGAGGAGTAGACGTACATAGTATATCCTTGCGGAGTACTAGTGGGTGGTGGTAGATCCAGATGGCAAGCAATCTCGTTCTAAACATCCAATCGGACTAGTATTGTGTACCATAAGTCGTTCATGTGCGATTCGGTTGTGTATTAATTGACGCTAAGTACTACCCAGCTGGCACTGGCAGTAAGCTCAGCAGCCATGCCCTTCGTATCACTGCATCTTCGTCAGAAGCCTCCGCAGTTAACGTAAAATATGTTTCGACACGACTAGGGTTTGTTCGGAAAACTTCGATTATTCCTCCCAGTTGTTCGGGGTCGAAGGCAGATGTTTCAAGGGCCAGAAGAAGCTCAACTGCATCACAGCTGCGAGACTCAGGGGCCATGCCGGCAGAACTTGTCATTAAAGGCAAAGGTTGTGCATGCCCGGAAGATGGAGGGAGGAAGTTGATGGTTGCGCTGTTGATGCGTGCAACACTTCCACGGAGGGTATCATTGAGGTATTCAATTTGATCCTCCAAACGGGCAAGCGCCGCACGCACAGCTAGAACGTGTTGCTTTTGCGTAGACGAATGTGTTGATCCAATGGCCGCCTCGGAACGTGGCGTGGTTGGCACGATAGAGGTGTGGTACGCCGCCTCCTCCGAGTCGCTCTCCAACTCGGAAGCGACGATTTCAATCACCACGGCTACTGCTGCAACCGTGGCCATGACGACTTCGCACTGTATCCGATGGCACATCAAAATACAACGCCATACGTGCTCTCTATATCGCATATATTCGCTATTTGGATCTGCAACATCTATTTAATGCTTCTGTCAGTTATGAAGCACTCTTTTAAAGTCTCACCGTCATCGTCAAAATCGCTGAACATGGTCACGGTGCTGGTGATAGTATACTGTATTGTAAGCATCACTGCTTACCAGTCGCGAATTTTATTTTTATTTTTATTTTTATTTTTTATTCTGTCTGTCGTCGTGCCTCGTCCTAATGATATACCCGATCCGCGCATACAGTCCAGTACCCGTATTTCGTAGTCACCCGTACAGAGCGTGGTCCTGTTCTGTCGCCTGCCCTCTCAGTGTTTCCGCCTTCCACGTATTCAAGCTTATGGAGTACATCTTGGGTGGACATACTTAGCTATTTTCCGGCGACAGTCTGGCGAGAGAAAAAACATGTTGTGAAAAACCGTGCCCCAAGTAAGCACCCACCTCTGGACTATAGAGAATCTATTGAGACCAAGGTGCTAGTTTTCTATGACTAGGTAGTACATGCATCGCAATGAATTCATCACCAATTTTTTCGCAATACATCACAATTACAAAAAGTAATAATTCATACCAAGTAGTAGGCATTATTAGACATTACCATTCTCTTCGTAACGAAAATGGAATGTACCGGGGGGGAGAGTGGTATAACGCCAGCCTTTGAAAATATGATACTGCACGTATGTGGTGGGTTGCAAGGTCAAACACCATTTTAGCGTACTCAGGAAACAAAATATCAATTCTTGCAAAGGGACGGGATGTCCGTATCAAACCTGCATCAACATCAGCGACCTCCCG
Source organism: Leccinellum albellum (assembly GCA_038090015.1). Lineage (NCBI taxonomy): Eukaryota > Fungi > Basidiomycota > Agaricomycetes > Boletales > Boletaceae > Leccinellum > Leccinellum albellum. Next base: position 64,787 of record JBBPLX010000033.1, read on the forward strand.
TTGCCACACGCGCGAGAGAAAGGGACATACCAGACCCAGTCCACCTTATTAACCGACAAATGAGAAAATTTTCCTTGCAGGGTAGCCCAATCTCTGATAGCAAACGCCAAATCCTCGTCTGGAATCGCATAATTATATCGAAAGAGCGTCGTCCGTAACGGATAGTAGTTGCAATCATAGCAGTCGTCGGGTCTGTCCTCATCATCTTCCGGCGTCCACGTTGTTTGACGCATCGACAACTTCCAGCCGTTGCAGAGAACGGGGTCCAACGTGAGTGGTGCCGAGAGTGGGCTCAAGGGCGGACGCTTCCGAACGCCAGTCTGATCGAGTGGCATCACCCACGTGTGATGATCGCCGACCCATCGAGCTTGATTGATGAAAAACGGTGGCTTCGTTGGATGTTTGGTGTGATAGGGAGTAGGCATGAAATAGATGCGCCAACCACGTTGATTGTACTTCTGGATGGCCGACGGAGAAAGCCGCGCGGACGGCATGCCCATACCACTCCGCTCTTCGAATGTCGCAATGGGATACAAAGAGTATGCAGCATCGGACGAGATAAAGTTCATGACGGTCGCTAGTAGGGGGCATGAAGGCTCAGTGACACGCAACGGAGCGCATCACCGAGAACGACGTACTAGAATGGAATCCGAGAATGGCTTCCAGCGGGGACGAGGATGCCTCGATAATTTGGACCTTCAATTTTTCTTCCTCGGCGCCCGTTTTTTCAAACGTCCAAACTCCTTCGATAGACTTCATAGGATACGCATGGTTTCTGTTCGCAGAGAGCACAAGAGGACGTCGACGAGTGCCATCAAAGTAGCCTCCGATATTCTCCCAGTTTTGCAACTGAGTTGAGCGAGGAACATATTTATAACCTTGATTTTCTACGAGAAAGCATGCAACCTCGAGCGAATGGCCGGGGTGAGTGTAGAGGTCGAGATCAGCACTAGGATAGAAAGTTCTATCCAAGAACTGGAGAACATCAGAACCAGAGACTAGAGTGTTTGTTTTGGCTTGGAGAGAGCGAAACGCGAGAGGGTCAGTAAAGTATCGCGAGAAATGACGATTGATGTTGAAAGCTCTGCTTCTGAAGGCAGCTACGGCCACGTAGGCCACGCGACAAGTGAGGGCAACACGAGCGAGGGTACGGGGTGACAGGTGAGCGAACACGAGATCATAGACGGGTGCGCTTGCAAACAACTTCAATACGTCGAACGGAGCGACGTCGATATCGATATCCATGTTGAACATTGGTGTTACAAGCAAGTACAAACAAAATAGCATCGTGATGAACTGACTATGTACTCTTGCCTCAAAGGTTACCGAACAGTCACTCAATCAGATACAGGCCTCTCGGGAAGCATTCTATACCTGCCATAGATACTTTTCGCGTACGATCACCGTTAAGTCGGGGCTTCATGAGTTGGAGGAAGTCATGAATGATGACTCCCTCGAGGAGCTGCTCATACAGACCCTCATCCTCGGAAAATGGTATATGAATGTGGGACTGCAAACAGTCCTTGGAGTTGTTCCGAGTCCTCATTGCGATGCAGCAGCCTCAAACGTGACTTGTTCATCAGATTCAAAGGCTAAGCGCTCAGCGCTGAGCACTAGAGTGTCCACGTTTGAATCAACGTTTGAATCAGTACACGTCACGGAGGTGAAGACGTGCATTGGATCGTGCGTACATTTTTTGCGCGACTTGGACATACTTGTGCTTCTTTTTGTATTGCATGCCGATGGTTGTTCTTGCAGGTTGCTTGACGTCGGCCTAACAGGCGAGGATGAACTCGCTAGCGCCTGGATGACTTTTCCATGGCAGACTCTTCATCCATCTTGGTCTTGATCTTACGGGCCTTTTCCGAGCCCTCTTGATTGATGAAAACTATTTGGACGTTCTTGAGCGGTGAGTCGGCGATGGAACAGTGAGGCAATTCATCTGTTTCATCTCGCTAAGCACTTCCGCGTCCGTATCCGAGTTGAGACCTCTTGCAATCATTATGAAACGGCGATAGGTGGAAAACTAACGAGTACGAGTGGTGTGGATTTACATGATCAGCAATATGATAGCACTGTCCGGCGGTGGCAGCTGCCCCAAAGAAGCATGATCAAGAAAACTCAACCCGCTATTGTGTAGTCTCCGGCAGGCAGACCTTTACTGTAAGTAGGAAGAAGTCCTACGCCTCGAAGTAGCTACAACCATTTGTTCAAGGTGGGTCCCGGTTGCACTGTCTTCTCATCGCTCACACCGCCACCAGATTGTTCTCATCGGTGGCTCTGGCGTAGGCAAATCGTATGTCTACCCTTCCCGAGTCTGATTCAAACCGTCGTCTCCATCTTCCCACAGAAATCGTATGCGCGTTTGAATTCGCGTTGCGCTCGTTTGGCCCAAGCTCTCTGCCCTACATCGTGTGTGCTAACCAAAAAAAACCTCTCGCAGTGCTCTCGCGGTTCACCCGCGATGAATTCAACCTAGATTCTGAATCGACAATTGGAGTCGAGTTCGCGAGCCGCTCCATCACCTTCGACGGCGAGACCATCAAGGCACAGGTTTGGGGTACAGCAGGAAAAGGATGGTACCGCGCCGTTCCATCCGCGTCTGTCATCCGAATATCTTTATTTTATTTGCTCACCCGCTTATTGCTGCCCACTCACCCTCGTTGGTAGGTGCTATCGCAGTGCGGTCGGCGCAATGTTCAAGTTGGTGTACGATATCTCGAACCATGCCACATTCGTCAAGATGACACGGTGGTTGAAGGAACTCCGGAAACACGCCAATTCTAACATCACCATCATGCTCGTCGTTAACAAGAGTGACCTTAGCATCCGAGGGCGGTCCCTACGGAAAAGGCAAATGGCTTTGCGAGTCCGTCTCTCATATCTTCAGCAAGGCTACTCTGGACATTTTCGACTGACGTGCGCGCATGCGATTGGTTACAGGGAAAAGCAAACCGTCGTTCATAGAGACTTCGGCGCTGGATGCCTCAAATATCGAGTCAGCTTTCCAAACTATACTTACTAGTAAGTATAACGGACTGTCGTGTTGGGTGATATTGACGCTCGGAAGACATCACGTCGTCCAACAAGGAGCTTGAACAATCAGCAGACCTGATCAAGGCACCGATCAGTAACACCATTCGGAGCTGGTTGAAGCTGAGCTAGGGAACGAGGGTTGTCATGAGATAGAAATTAGCATATTACTCACATCGCTATGCCTGACATCAGTTACCTGTCCGCCCTCGCCCGCGGTGCCCATGCACGCACTGTCACTTAAGTCACGCTCTCACCAGCTTAGCATTAACATACCCCTCTCTTAGAAAACCTCTGCACGTTGGTTGTTGAATCGTATAAATAACGATCACGCTTCGGTGCACCAACGGGGTGGACCGTCAACGGCAATAGTATTACGAGAATGAGGTGCGCTGGACAACCAGTTCCTATCCTTATTATACTCTCACCAGAATAGCCATATAGACGACCTGTATGACTGCTTCGAAGAAGAGGAATGTAATGCGCCGTTTACGTTGCACGTGAGACACCGTGACGGGAGTCGTCGTGCTTGATAAGTCAGGCAGAACAACTGAGCGAAGGGAACGGAGCTGACAAGAACAGATTAGATCGGTGGAGGTTGACTGCGATGGAACTCACGAGGAAGAAGGCATTGGCAGCAAACGCATAGAGGAATACGATGGTGTATATGGTCATGCCAGGGTTTACTAATCCCGTAAGCAACGTCAAAATGACCCTGTTGGATTGTGAGGGATGGTGAATGCGGGGGGCGTGTGTTGGGTACCTACCCGACGAACTTGTAGCCTCCATATGCGATGAGATCTATGACCTGGCCAGGGCCCTGCACGTTAAGTAGGTAGCAACCGCCTTTGACAAAGAGGAAGTCAAGCAAGACTACGACGATGGCACGGGACGCGGATGAGCCGAGTATTTGTGGATGAAAGCGTTCCTGGAGGCCAGTTTGGAGGGCGGCCACGAGGATGTACGTGACGAGAGCCATTACTGCGGAGATGAATGAGAAGCGCGAAGGGGCGGTGCGGAGGAGGAGGGGGCACATACGTGGAATGTACAGATCAGGACAGTTAATGTCGTCCCTTGGGGATTGCCACTCGGTCTGACCTGTCTCGAGGCGGTGAATTTTGCGGGACCAAGGTCTGTGTCTCCACGGGAATACGATGAGCTGCAGTTTTTTGATGACATAGGAATTGGACACGTTAAAGTGGTGTTTAAGGAGAGAGAATGGGACCAATCCGCCAAACTTGAGGGTGATGAGCCACAGTTGTGAGAATGTACAAGAAGAGGACGAACGTTTTTCTGTACGTATTCTTGACCTGCTGCGACAGCACTCTGACCGAGCTGCATGCCGAACTTTGCGGTGGTGTCGTCCATGCCCCATGCTGCAAAGTCGGGGATGTGCTGGGTCGTGGCGGGCTGTTGGTATCGCTGGTAGCCTTGTGGTGATGCTGGGCCTGGACCTGGAGTAGATGGTGGTTCTGGTATGAAGGCGGGGTGAGTTGGAACTGGGTGTTGAAGAGGAGGGGGAGAGCGGGAATAGCTGAAGTTGGCCATCGCTGACAACTTTGAAACTTTGCACTTGACACGCGTGCTAATACACTCCAAATACTGACAAACAACGCTTGAGTTTCTAAAAAAGACGCGACCACTCGCGTTCTTTCTTCATCTCGTTCATCTTTCTTTCTCCCTCGGCGGTCGTCGTGTCGTCGTTGCCCATGTCGTTCTCTCCAGTCACTGTCACGAAATCCGCTGCCATAAAAAATGCGCCACTCGTCGGACTTGCAGAGGGCAACGGATACTTCTCCAATATCCAGCTCGTCGTCCTCATCCTTGGTGTGCCCTACATCCTGAAGCGCGTCACTCCCTTTGTCAACCGTGGTGGGCTCAAGACCTATCTCTTCGTCGTCGTCGTTTTTGCTCTTCCTATCACTGTTGCCTACTGGACGCTCACCTCCACATATGGAAAACGCAAGAATCAGAAAGTCATCCTTCCCTCCAAGGAAATTGAAGAGTACATCACGATCAAGGACCCTGAGCTCAAGGCTCTCTATCACGGTAAAAACAAGATTCCCATGCAGGTTTTCCACGACGCGTACTTTGAGGGGAAGATTGAGTTCAATGGTCTGTCTTCTGTCTAATTACTTCTGAAGATGCACTCATTGTCCTTTTTCAGGTGACGTCCTTGACATCATGGAACAACGGCACGACTGGGCAAAGATGGTCTTCACTCCGGAGCTGTTTAAATATGTCTTCACCAACCTCTTACCCGAGGTCATCATCCATTCTCAGAGCCAAGACGAGGAACAGGTCCGCGACCACTATGACAGAGGTGACGACTTCTACTCATGGTTCGTTTGGTTACCACAATGTCATTATGCTTGTACTGACGCATCGTGTCCAGGTTCCTCGGACCCCGCATGATTTACACTTCGGGTGTCATCACGAACATCGAGGAATGCGAGTCTTTGGAACAGCTTCAAGACAACAAGCTTGCTCTGGTCTGTTCCAAACTCAACCTTCAACCCAATGACCGTCTGCTTGATGTTGGCTGTGGCTGGGGCACATTGGCTGCCTTTGCTGCGAAAAACTATGGTTGTGATGTCACTGGTATCACTCTTGGGAAGAATCAGACCAAGTTCGGTAACGATCGGATCAAGGACAATGGCGTCACTCCAGACAAGGCCAGAATTTTATGCATGGACTATCGTGAAATTCCTGGCGGGCCTGGTCACTTCACCAAGATTGTTAGCTTGGAGATGGCCGAGCACGTAGGCGTCAGGCGTTATGGAGCTTTCATGAGGCAGATGTATGACCTTTTGGATGATGATGGCATTTTCGTCCTTCAAGTCGCTGGCATTCGTCCGTCCTGGCAATTTGAAGACCTCATTTGGTGTGTATAGAGATGATATCTTGATCCGTCAAAATCTCACTACTTCTCGCAGGGGTCTCTTCATGAATAAGTATATCTTCCCTGGTGCAGATGCTTCCTGCTCTCTTGGTTGGGTTATTAATCAGGTTGAGGCTGCTGGTTTCGAGGTAAAAAACGTTGACGTTCTTGGTGTCCACTATTCCGCCACCATTTGGAGATGGTATCTCAATTGGGTGGGTAACAAGGACAGGGTTGTGGAAAAGTATGGCGAACGGTCAGTGATTCAACTCCACAAACATCTATGTTGTGTCTAAAATATTGGTCCACAGATGGTATCGTATCTGGGTGTTCTTCCTTGCGTACTCGACCATCATCTCCCGTCAAGGATCGGCCTCCGTCTTCCAGTTGACCTTGCATAAGAACTTGAACGCGTACCACCGCATCAACGGAGTTCCTTCGCATGCTTCAATACACATCAAGCAGCGTGAGGGCAGAGAATGGGTCTCTATTGAGTAATCACGTTGGAGTCTGGAGGTGCAACAAATGATGGACCTTGTGGATCGCCGTCTATATACCATCATTTGCTTAATCTTAATTAATTTACTTTCTGTCGACGGTCACGACCAGTGACGAGCGGTGGCCATCTGGCATATTCATTTTCCTATTCACATGGTCCTTCCGTGTGCATATACGCCTCAGATGTTTCGACGGACAGATGAATGCCATTAAAAATAGAGGATATGCAAATGATACATATAGGACGCATGTTTTCAATCAAACCTGGCAGAAGAGTCCCAATTCCATGAACTAAGTAAAATGTGATGTAGAATTAAGAAGGAAATGCCCCAGGGACCGCAGATCGGCGACGTTCCGGATGATGGTAATACGTGGTATGATGACGCCGCTTTGGTGAAACAGGCGCCGTGGATGACGGGCTCTGGATCAGGTCTTCCCGTGACGCATTGTCGGTCGTCACCTCTCCCGACGGCGGCGTCGTAGTCCCGTACTCGTCTGATGAGTCCTCGTCGTCTACAAGCCAGTCGTCTCCTTCGGGCAGCATAATTACCCCGGACGCAGGATCGAAGCTGAGACGATGATGGAGACGGTCGTTGGATGGGCCTGCCTCGGATTCTGCCCACGGATCCGAAGAGGAGTGCGTGTCCACAACGAGGGGATGTATCTCGCGCGGACCGCCCGATTCGTTATCATGGTGGCCGTTCGCGCTGGAGTTGCGCGGCCGTCGTGTGACCTTTCTGCGCAACATGCTGTAGCGATTGCGGAGGCTGAGTACGATACCGTGAGTCGAATCGATAGGGATCCTCAGCAAGCCGGTGCGATGACCGTTGACGAGCGTTTGTCCTTTTTTCAGCGGGAGCCAGGGTTCCGGGAGAACCCCCGTGAATGCAGGGTGACCGTAGCGTCGTTTGCCGGTGCTGAAAGCACAGTGGGGGTAAATGGGGGTCACTGGGCCAGGACCGAGTGGGACTCACTTCAAAACGCCATGGTACCAGTTAGCCATCGGTGGCTGCGACTACATCCCCGAGTCAGACGATATAAAGAAACTGAAAAAAAGAGGTTTCTTACATAGTCCGTCCTTTCGTCCTCGGGAGCGACGTATAGAGTCTCGTCATTTTGTGCGTATCTTCTCCGGCTGAGGTTGCTAGATGGACGCGTCAGCATCTCGAAAGATGATGGGATTCCATCGTACCTCTGTGACCAGGTCACCGGGTGTCCTTCCCTCAGCCTGACGATATCTGCGGCTTCTTCTCCCCTCTCGACCTCGCACACAGAACTTAGGCATACCGCACTGCTTAATGGTCGGAAGGTCTTGTGGATATACCAGGACCATGCAACAGTCGCCGCAACCAGCGGCACGAGGAGGGAAGACATGACGTAGCACTGTCGTAGTGTGAGGATGCCGATCATGAAGATTTGGAAAATGATGATTCCCCAAATCAGCCGCACAAAGGTCAGTGGCCAAGCTTGACCTTGTGATTCGTAAGGCTTGTAAAACACTGCAAACATGACGTCATTTATTGAAGCTCGTTCTAAACCGGATGCGTCCACTCACCGAACAAAAGCTTGTACTTATAGACGATATATGCTACCCCAAAGTAGATAGCACCGAAAATGACGATAAGTGGTTGAACTACACTGTATAGGAGAGTGATGACGAAGATAAGAATTGCTTGTGGGTATACGACGCCATAATTTATCATCGGAGGGGCATTCAGCTCAGCAAATTCTACAGGACATTAGGACTCGACATCGTGAAGGAAAAATCGGACGCACCTCGGGGGGTTCGTGTCCAAAACATGCGGAATATCATGCGAGGAATGAGCACTCCGAGGTTGAGCAATTGCAAAGGCATGATGCCAAACCCTAATAACACAATCGTCAGTAAATTGTATGACCAAGGCAGCAGGTAGTAACCTTGAAGGATAACGTAGGAAAGGAAAAAGTGCCTAAAAACGAGAAGGTCAGTAGCACTGACAATTCTTGCTACTTGAAACTCACTTGGCTTGTCCTTGTTGCAACGCTTGCGCTAGCTTCTCAGGAATCTTGGCTGGTGAATTCGCCAAGTCTCTCACAAGCTGCCAATACGTGCTAGCCAGGAGGAAAATGAACACCACATTAATGAGCAAGAAGAGAAAGTATCTTGGCTTGACATGAACTCCATCGGCTCTCATATGCAACCGACATTACTCACTTCTGCAGCATCGAGTACTCAACCAAACTACGAGATTTGAATCCTTGGGCGTAGGTCAATCCTAACAAAATAGTTTTCATGAGTGGCCCAATACTCTTCTTTCGTAATCTCACCTTCCAGAATGAATGGCAATAAAGCATTAAGCGAAATCATCGCGACGGAAGGCAGCGAATTTTGCACGATAGCTCGAATGTTATCGTTACTGTCAATTATTACTCCCAACCAGGGCATCACCTTCTTGATTTCCTTGTAACTGAGTAAACTGGCAAGAGCAGTGATGGGGAATATCCAGAAGAACATCAACAGCCCGACGGCTCCAAGAACCAAGAGCTTCCGGCAGAGCAGTGCGGCGTGAGTATGCTCAACATTCGCCCAGACAATGTCCCGTGGTTCCGGGGCGGGTCTAGTCTTTATTTCCCATGGATCGGATGAGAGCGCTGTCTGCACTGCGATTTGCTAGAGGAGAAATGTTCAGGAGGACGTTTGCGATAGACAACCAAAGTACTTACTGCGCTGGACATTTTCTCGAATGTGACGAAAGCGACATGAGTGGACTTGTTCTTGCCGATTCGCCGCCACCTCTTCACCTTTTCATCTGCTTCCTCGAATTTCGCCTCGAGGTACTCCAGGGCGTCAACTCTTGGGGAACACCATCTAGGACGAAGAGTGGGACGTCTGCGATGTGGGACCACTAATCTGGCGGGGTGGCTCTCCAGCACGGATGGCTCGGCATCGCTCGAATGTGGGATCACGTTTTCCGAAGGATCGTAAGATTCCACGACGCTAGGGTTGCCCACATAATTCGTCCACTCTCGCTCCAATTTCAACAGGGCTCTCGTGCGTTGATCCAAGAGCACTTTCAGCGTCCCGACTTCTCTACAAACAGAAACACTTTCTACGCTCAGTCCGATGTTCTCAAAGTACTCGGCAAGTGCGCGTTCCGAACGCAAATGTAGGGGTAGAAAGGTGACCATCACTGTACGCCCAGGAATGGAATGGACCAGCTCCAGCGAGAATAGTTGACGTGACCGGACATAACGCTGGTAGTTTTGGTAAAGGAAGCGAAGGGCTAGGCCGGTGAAGAGATATGTGAAGAGGAAGTGTACGGTGAGGTAGGAGTTCGCGTCCGTGATTAGGTCGAGCCAGTCGCGATGTGGCGGATCCATGTTGACACCAGACATCCATTGGGGCCAATCACTCTCGTCATCGTCAGAACCGCCGCCAAATCCGATATTATGCTAATAATCATGAGCTGGCACTGGAAAGGAGAAACATGCCAACACGCACCGTCCAATTAATGGGCATCAAGACCGTGATGGCGCAAAGGGAGCATAGAGAGAATAGATAGAAAGACATCTTGAAGAAGCCAAGTAGCTGGCAGGGGAGCTAAATGATTATTGGATTAACCTGCGCGAGGAGGAGACTTACCACAGCAGCGTCCAACCCAACTATTTGCAGGATAGTGTATTCGGATGTCTTCACCGTCGGCATAATCCAACCAAAGAATGCTGAGTGTGCGTGTGCTTCATGAGGTGAAAATCCTGGAGATAGTGCTGAATATAGAAGATAGCGGACCAATTGTCGTGTGAGTACCTTTGAGCTTTGTGCGGGGTGCGAAGAGCAGTGGCCAACGAGGCCGACAGTAAGAAAATAGAAGGAATGAGATGATGCCAATAGATGATGCAAGCAATATTTGAGTCGTGAACCAAGGACCTTCGAACTTGTCTTCGGGGAGTATGAGGATCGACAGAGTATGATATGACCAGAGAAACTCACAAGTTGGAGGTGAACCGGGGGGAAGTTCAGGATCTGAATCGTCCGTTACAACAAAATATTCGAGAAGCCGAGCCATGGTGCGCATGCACAACGCGACAAACGCATAACAACTCATCACGCCGTGGGCGTTCCCAATCCGGAGGCGCGGAAGCCCCAAGAAACTCCCACGACCATTTATGTTTATATACTACATTTATTGAGCAACAGCTGAAATGAACACTTTGCATTGACAGTTTATGGGAGTTACATGTCCTAAATCATGACCTTTTGATTGGCGGAAATACAACAATCAACCTGTTTGAGATTATACAACTCAGTAAAACAAATACTGGTCACAAATGAGTCACAATGATATACATATGTACTAGGCATTGATCTCAAACATCATGTGGCCTGATAAGCTTATATATTCTGACTTTGATTTATTACTGACCACCTGTTTTTTCTTCAGACTATTGAGTGTAAGGTAAGTTTATGGCCTTTCAATTTAATTGATTACTGATTGCTTGTCTTTAGCTAATTAAGTGTATGGTATATTGTGTTAGTCAATATATACTATTGTGTATTTAGTATAGTTGAAAATCAATCTGATTTTGCTATTACACATTTGATGTTTGAGATGAATTGTCCTAGAGTTTTCGAGTATCTTTCAGAGATCCACATAGTCGCAGACTTCCACAGACTCCCACAGAACCACTCATAGGCTCACAGAGCCACAGAGCCACAGACTCCTATAGAGGCACACAGACTGCTCCATTTTCCCACAGACCCCCATAGAACCACAGACCCCTATGTCCACAGAACCCAAGAGATTGGGTGTCTGTACAGGTCTGTTAAGATTGAACTAGCCTGGGGCTTCTTGGATTCTGTCCAGACTTGTCCAGCACTGTCTAGAAGATAGTAATTTGCTAATGCCCCCTCCAGTTTAGACATTTTGCTCATTGCAGAGGCAATTAGTGTTTAAAGATCCAGTCCAGTGACTCCAGTCTAGTCTTTTTACTTTTTTTTGGAAAGACCAAAGCAAGACCAGTCTATACTGGTTGCACACTCAGTTGCAACCAGTCATGACTGGTTATTTGTACCAACTTGAACCATGAGGAATCCACATGTAGTGAAAATTTTACATTAATAAATATGTAGAGTAGCATTCACCCTACTTCATTCAGTTTGCTCTTCTTAATACACAATGTCTGAATCTTACAAATTACACCAGCACCATATTGCTATACAAAAAGCTTGAGATACTGTGATACATGACACACCAATGGAGAATCTCCACCCTCTTCCATCCAAGTCCAAACCATAGTCTAAAGCACATCACAAGGGGAAGCAGAAGGCCCAAGCATTAAACCAAGCATTAGACAAGAATACAGATAGTGAAGTGGAACATACCAGGAATGAACATACTGCTTTAAAGAACTCCCACAAGCAAAAACAGCCCCATTGTCATGGTCTGTTATGACTTGTTAAGCACTGAGCTAAAGTGCTATAATGTGCTCATATAGGCAAACAACCTAAAGAGGGAATATGGAAACAGGAAGGCACAAAGGGGGGAAAGCCATTAGTGCAAGGTTGCTGATCTCAGTGCTTATCACATGTGATGACTTGGAGACCTTGTCTTGCAATGATGAGGGCATAGACTGAGGAGTGAGAAATCAATGTCACGAGACTTTAGAGGGGATTACCCTGTAAGGACTAGAAGACAAGGAATAGACAATAACAAGACTGGGGTCTACTTGGTACATGGGTGCTACCTTATATACTACCAGCTACAGTGCATGGACCATCTCCTGGATGCCTGCCCTAACCTGTACATGTAAGTGCTGACTGATCTGATGATGTATCCTGGGAATGATCAGTAAGTGGGTCTAGGCATGATGTCAGGGATGATGTCATAGGTTACATGCAATAGATAAGAGGAACTCTCGTGATTGTGGGAACTGTTAAGGATAAGGGTTAGCTAGGACTTAGCAAAGGGTTAGTGGTCAATCCTAGACTAGGGTTCAAAGCTAGGTTAGGACCATGGGTCATAACATGACTAGCCTGAGTAGGATCTGTTACGATTGAGATATTCCCTGGGGTTTTCCATCTGTGACCGCATCTTTTTCTTCCACTTGTACCTTCTTTTCCCTTTTTGTTACTCATAATGATGAAGCCTTTGTCATTGACTCACCTTTGTAATTGTTTTTTTTCTTTCCTTTCCATTCTTTTTCTTTCTCATCTCCTTCTGTACCAGTATTACACATCCCCTTCTCTTTTATGGCCCTCTCTCTTTCACTACTATGAACACAGCATGGTCTGTGCACAATATGTCAATGTATAAATACCTCTCATAGTATGATGATATTCCCTAGCTAGTTTTGTGCAATTGTAGTGTTCTAGTTCCTTCTGCCCCTGCTTGTGAGTGAGATCCTCTCGAAGTCATCCCTTAGGTGTTGCCATTCACCTACAACTTCAAACCCTTGGAACATCTGATGTGACACTGTGTGAGATCCTTGACATTGCCTTGCAGTGTATACCTTGTGAGCCCCAACTACATGCCGTAGCTTGGGTATAGTCAAGAAGGCTGCTGTTTGCAGTATGAGAGAATGCTCTTGCATAACAAAAAAACTAGCTCATCCTTTGCCTCTTGCTGGCTAGCAGACTGCCCACTATTTCCTTTTCATCTGGATGATTCTGTGCCCCCTCCTCTAATGATGAATAACCTTGTTGTATCTTGTTCTCCTCCAGCACTGACCAACCCCCTTATCCCATGCCCCTTTCACCACTCGACCCATCTCTCATCCTACTAAGGAAAGAGAAAGACAGGCTCAACTTCAAGAAGAAGATCAACAGCTTCAGCTCCGAATCCAAGCCACTGCCAATCTCCCTCCTAATGAAACCTCTGCCCCACCACCTCATCCACCTTCTCCTCCTGTTCTGCCTCCTGCTCCTACCCTCCCCCAGTACCAAGGATGCCCTCTGAACTGAAGGCTGGTTTGCCTGATGATTTTTCCAGGAACAGCACAGATGCCAATCATTGGCTATTGGCCATGAAGGCCTATTTTAAAATTAACAATACTCTATACAATAATGACAAGAAACTCCTTGTCATGTTAAACAAGATGACTAAGGGAAATGGTATCTCTTTTGCCAAAGCATAGTTTGCCAAGATCGACACCCTCTATGCAGACCAGAGAATGTTCACCCTCTTCATTAAAGACTTTAAGGCCATCTTCTTCCCCTATAACATCTCCTCCAAAGCCCATTGCTTGCTTTGCTCCCTCTGACAGAACTTCTGTGATAAGGAACATGGATTCCAGAAATATGTTTCTAAATTTCAGTTACTTGCCAGTTATGCCGGCATTATGGAGAAAGATACCCTCCTTAAGATATTCACCACAGGAATGGATAGGAACTTGATTAGGATGATTCTCTCCCAACAGGTTCAACCTATTACAGCCAAAGAATGGATCACTCAGGCCTCAAAATATCATGCCCAACAATGTTGTATGACTTGTATCGATGACATCCTCTCTGGAAAAGGAGGAAACTTTTCTTGTCCTGCTCACGACTCCAATGCCATGGATATTGATGCCATCTGCATGTCCCTAGTCAACCACACTTGACACACTGGCATGTGCAAGAACCACTGCTTTATTTGCCACAAAGTTGGCTGTCACACCTCAAAACACCCCCATCCTGATAACTGCAGATCTCTTTGGTCCTCTCCTCATTATACCCCTCTTGCTAGGACCACCCCAACTTCCACTCCTCACTGCTCCCAACCTTCTGCCCTTGGGCAGTACATAACCAAAATCACCATGGCTAGAAATGTCTCAAAAGAAGAGATACTTAACATTCTTTGAACCATTTTTGAGGAACCCATGGAAATTTCTATTGAAGAACCAACTGTTGTTGCCACCACTGTAGAAGAAGTTGTGAACTCTGAGGATTTTTGAAATGGAGAGTTAGTACAATGTCTAGCCCTCCACCTTTATGACTGGCTCCTGTAATTTGTACCACTCTTCATGTGAAATCAATTGTTATTCCCATTTTGCTTACCAACTAGTCAAAAAACATCGAAACAAACACTTTGATCAACAGTGGAGCTTCTGGAAACTTCATTTATTGACAGCTCATGTCCCTTCATAACCTCCCTGTCACTTGTCTGGCCAAACCCCTTGCTATGTTGAATGTGGGTGGCACCTCTAATAAAAACAGTGTCATTCACTTCCTCACTTCTGTCACTCTTTCTATCCAAGATTTCTCTGCTCCTCTCAAGTTGTTTGTCATTAACTGTGGAAAGGAAGATGTCATTTTGGGACTCCCCTAGCTTCAGAATTTTAACCCACAGATCAATTGGGCTAATGGAACCATTGCTCTCCCCTCATCCTCCCTTACTCTGTCGACAAACTCTGACATTGTCACTGAACAATGTTATCTTATCCATTATCTCCAGAAAGAAAATTTCTATACCTGAAATCCTGACTTCATCTATGGCCTCCTCCCTATCACCCTTCAAAAGACTACCATTTTCACTGAAGCCACCATCACCACTGAGAAACCTTCTGCCTTTCTCTCTTCACAACTGTCTGAATTTGCCAATGTGTTTGCTAAACTGCCTATTGACGAACTTCCCCCCCCCTCAAGAGATTGACCATACTATTGAATTGAAGGACTCCTTTGTCCCAAAGGTCGCTAAGACATACTCCCTCAGTCTGAAGGAATGAGAGGTCTGCTCTGATTTCATTAAAGAAAACCTGGAGAATGGCCATATTTCCCACTCACAATCCCCACAAGCCTCCCCCTTCTTCTTTGTCCCTAAGAAAGATGGCTCATGTTATGCAAGAGCATTCTCTCATACTGCAAACAGCAGCCTTCTTGACTATACCCAACCTATAGCATGTAGTTGGAGCTCACAAGGTATACACCACAAAGCAATGTCAAGGATCTCATGAAGAGTCACATCAGACGTTCCAAGGGTTTGAAGTTGTAGGTGAATGGCAACACCTAAGGGATGACTTTGAGAGAGTCTTGCTTGCAAGTGGAGGCAGAAGGAACTAGAATGCTACAATTGCACAGAACTAGCTAAGGGACACCATCATACTATGAAGGGCATTTATACATCAATGTATAGTGCACAGACCGAGCTATATTCATAGCAGTGAAAAAGAGGAAGCCATAAAAGGAGAAGGGATGCATAATACTAGTTCAGAGAGAGATGAAAAAGGAATGGAACATGGAAGAATGAAGAGGAATGATTACAAAGGTGAATTGATGACAAAGGCATTGTCATCGTTGGTAACAAAAAAAGAGAAGAAAGTATAAGTAGAAGAAAAAGATGTGGTGATGGATGGAAGGCCCTTGGGGAATATCTCTATCATAACAGCTCACTCCATGACTGCCAAGACTACCACTATTTAAATGAACACATGGTTAAAAACACTTACCCCCTCCCTCGCATCTCTAACCTCATTGATAAGTTGAAAACTTCATCTATCTTTACCAAACTCAACATCTGCTGGGGATATAATGATGTCCTTATTCACCCAGAAGACCACTGGAAAGCAGCTTTCATCACTCCAGACAGTCTCTTCAAATCTAATGTCATGTTCTTTGGTTTCTGTAATGCTTCCACAATCTTCCAAGCGCTCATGCATCATATCTTCACTGACTTCATCACAGAGGAATGGCTCATTATCTACATCAATGACTTTCTTATCCATTGTGGAAATGATCTGGAACTCCACTGGTCTCTCGTTTGCAAGATGCTGAAACACTTTTAGGAACATAAATTCTACTTTAAACTTGAGAAATGCACTTTCGCTGCTTGAGAAGTTGAGTTCCCTTGGGCTCATTATCCATGAACATGAAATAGGCATGGACCCTACCAGACTCTCTGCTATTGAGAATTGGTCTCCTCCTCATTCCATCAAAGCTGTTCACTCTTTTCTTGGCTTCTGTAGCTTCTACCAAAAATTCATCCCTAATTTCTCCACCATTGCTCATCTCCTCATTGATCTCAATGAGAAAAATTACTCTTGGGACTGGTCTCCCACCTGTGACTCCACCTTTCATTCCCTCCAATCCACCTTCCTTGCCTGCCCTGTACTCACTATGTCCGATGTTTCCTGTCCATTCACCATCATGACGGATGCCTCCCTTACTGCATCAGGAGCTGTTCTCATGTAACCTGACACTAATGGTGACCTTCACTCTTGCACCTACCTCTCCCACACCTTTTCTCCCACAGAATGTAACTATGATATCTATGATAGAGAACTCCTTGCCATTATCCATGCCCTCGAAGAATGGCAACACCATCTTCAAGGCACTGGTGTTATGAACTCCGTTCATTCACCTACCTTTTTTACTTATTTTCTTCTTTTCAAAGTCACATGACCTGCTTAGTCAGCTATCACATGATCAGTCACATGATGTCACATGTCACTGCCTTTATCTATGATGTCATAGTCTAGACCGCCTCATGGTGTACATACATACCTATTTAATCTCCGTTGATAGTCTCACGCTCATGAGAACCATATAACCTTATTAGGTAGCAGTAGATAGCTTATCGTCAGACACAGCTTGGTCTGTGCGCATGTACTCGTAGTATATATAGTTGAATGCAGCAACGGAACAAGCCAGTCTTGTTCTTGTTGGATTTCCCTTTGACTATAGTCCCCATCCCTAAGGTTGTGTTTTAGTTGAGGTGCCTAGACATTGTTTGTCAAAGGTTGCCTTCATTAGAACAAGACTATCCACTCTACCCACCTTAACACTGTTTCGTGTTACATCTTTCAAACTACTTCTCTGTGCGCACCCGCTTCAGTGCACCACACTCGGACTCCAGAGTTATAGGAGATTGGTACCTTTGAGTACTCAGTTGCCCCGTGATAGCATCTGGACTGCAACCAGATTTCCACTGCATTGATTGAGGGTTCGTACGACCCGAAACAAAGTTCACTTTGGTAGCGCTTTGACCTCATTCAAGAGGACATGGCTACCTGCTTCAAATAGTATCAATCCCTTTTTCGCATAGTGGGCAGCAGTGTCTTGTGACGTTAACACTGCCTCAAATCACGTGATTCTTCAAGGATAAATAAGATCCGCAGCCTTACTGAGCTAAATCAGTGCCGTAGCCAGGCAAATCTGGTTCCTCCGACTCTACCTTGACCCACGTCTGTGCTCGTGACACAGTATTGCCCCCACAGACAGGTGATGTGACTCTTCGTGAGATCCTCCCTGAAATTTTATGTTCTCCAACCTTGAATATGAACAATCTCTTCTCATTTGACTCTCTAACGGAATTCCCTGCCTTCCCATATTTGAGGAAGAAGACATTGATACAAATGACATCGCTTCAGATGAAGCTTTCTTAATTGAACTAGAAGGAGCTTGGAACAACCAGCTCATAAACGAATACTTTGACAACGCGTTTTCAAATGCAATAGCAACCCTCCCTGAAGACACCCCATACCAGTCCACCGTATACTTCGCCACCCCCTATGTCAACCAGAATGTTCGATGATCTCCCGGAGCCGATAGCCTCCGAAACACCTACCATCAGGGCGGAAACGCCATGCAATCCCATGGCCTCCAGCAGCAGGGCCAGGAACACAGACCAAGGCGAAGTAATCGCCTCACTGCTAAGAAGGATCGAGGCTCTCGAATTGAGAACCTTGAAAGCAGAGAGGACTGCCGAGGATCTGACCCTCGAACTAGAGCAAACCAAACAAGAGAATCGGGAGAGCGCTGACCCCGAAAGAGCAGCCTTTGAGAGAGGGATAGCAGCGGCTCTCCGTACTCAAGGGCCCTATATGACCACAAGCTCAAAAAAGGCTGAGGTTATCTGAGACCCAGGGCTCTTTGACAGGTCATATAACAAGTTTGACGAATGGTGGACGAAGATGTTGGTTTTCCGCGAATCTGAAGCGGAGCTATTGAGAGGTTCCTAAAAGGAGAGCTAACGCCGGAGTGCAGTTAGCTAGGGGTATGCAAGCCTATAGTGCTTGCCTATGTCTCTACTTATCGGGTTTGCTGACCGATGATCTTGTGGTAACTATAGTAGACTCGAAGGTAAGAATATAGACTCGTAGAGGGAGTCGACCAGTTCCTTAACGGGGAGTGATCACTAGCAGTGAATCCACAAAACCCTTAGAAGATCAAGACTGGGGAGTCTTGACTTCGTGGGGTGGTCTATTATATATACTACTGTACATCGTGCACAGACCATGCCTTTAGGGCAGGTCTTGCCTATATCTAGACTAGCTAGGGCTATGCGATAAGTAAAGCCATGAGGCAACAACGTGGTGTGGCAGAATGGAAGCTGCCAGGGACCGTGAGAATGCAATGGAAGATCTGCCTGTCGGTACACACGAGGTGTGGCAGATCTATAGATATATGAACAATCAATCGGGTAGGATCTATGAAGATACCCTGTACCACGATATCGGCGATGTGAATACCGGAGGGAATCATAGATCCACGAGTGGCTATAAAAGTGTCAATAGATACAAACAATAGATAGGGGATGAGATCACATGAGCGCTATAGTGGGCGC